>JAKKPZ010000410.1:0-38032 GCA_022814885.1 Ditylenchus destructor
AAAATGTAGCTTAATCCACTCAAAATCAACTCAAAACCACTTAATCCGGCTCAAAAAATGGTTTTTGAAGTATGCCAGAGCATTCTAGAATAATTTACCACACAAAATTCTGAAAAAGTTGATTGTGAGCACATCGGTATCGGTCTCGGTAAGGCATTTTCTGAGAAAGCCCAAAAATTCTATATTTTGTTATAAAAAACGATTTTTTATACGCTATAGAGCATTCTAAAACATTCTAGAATACTTTTTCAGACATTAGTACAAAAAATTTGAAAAAAATGTGCAAAAATGTGAAAAAGTTGATTGTGAACACATCGGTATCGGTATCGGTCTCGGTATCGGTATTTGATTGTGAGCACATCGGTTCGTCGGTATCGGTATCGGTCGCGCCATCGGTATCGGTATCGGTACCGTGATTGTGAGCACCGGGTGAATATCTCAATTTCTGAACGAATAATTGTTTTAAAAAATCTTTTCAGTCAACCAAACCTTTGACCAAATTGTGCCTCAAATGCGCAAGCTAATATCCAAAAAAATCTGAGTTGTGAGGAGTGAAACGTTATTATTGGTAGCTGTCAAAATTTCCACGTATTTTTATAGATTTCAAGGGCTTTGAGACTCTGAAACCACTATTGTATAATTAAAATCGTGCGAACAATATACAATATAATTTTGTGAAATATAATAAAATCGAATTAGTGTAACATTCTATACGACTTTTATTTGTTCTGAACCAAGCCAAACTGAATCGCCAGTAATAGAAGTAAAATAAATGAAAATAAGCTGACTGCAGCTTTCATAATATCGATTATGAATCATTTTAATAGTGCTGTTGCTGCATACGAATTAAACCAATTTAGTTCTTTGCAGCGCGCCATTTCATTGAAAACAGAAAAATTATTTGAAGTTTTCTATCCAAAACAAATTTCCGAAAGGAAGCAGTTTTGAACACGAAATGTTGATAGCCTTATACACTTTGGCTGCAGCGAACGAATAAACTAACTGTTTAATAAAGCAGTTATACTGTTTGGTGAAGTGCTAATCAATTTCTATATTAATCAACCGTCGTGCTTATAGGAAATAAAAAATTTTGATGCAAATTTGAAATGTTAATGGTTTGAATGCTAAGTTATATGAGGTATTAGGTGAACAATATTACGCAAAGGCACCACATCGGCACCAAATGTACGGGAGCTGTCTCAAAATGCGTCACAGCCATGTTTTTGTCGTTAAAATGTCGAGATTTTTGGTACATACCCTAATTCGGGTACGGGGAGTCCGAATTTGACCTCAGATCATGGGTGGTCCCGCCACGAAAGTTGGGAAAATTGCGTTTTTGGTAAAAAATGGCCCAAAAATGACCATTTTTGATGCTTTACGTTAAAAATAATTGCAGATTCGGACTCAGCGCATCAAAAAACCCCTAAAAAACAACACATTTCATTTTTTGGCCATTTTTCACCATAGGGGGTACCACATGGATTTTGAAAAAAATCGATTTTTTGAAAATGTGGAAGATTTTTCTGCAATGAATGTTTTTAGGGGTTATTCGATGCGCTGATTCCGAATCTGCAATTATTTTTTTCATATCACGTCAAAAATGGCCATTTTCGGACGATCTGTTGAGCGTTTTTCGTCTCAAGTTCGAACCCCACGTCCGTCAATCATTTTTTTTCTCGCGAAAATACCGAATTTTATTAAAAATAACGACGAATTCTTGTTTGCCGGACCACAATTGATTAAAAATTTGCAACTGTAAAATGAAATACCATTAATACTAATTTTCTGGTACCATTTTATGCTAATTTTCGCCCAAAAAAACGTAAAAAAAACACTATTTTCCAAACTTTCGTGGCGGGACCACCCACGATGTGAGGTCAAATTCGGATTCTCCGTACCCGAAATAGGGTATCTACAAAAATCCCAGACGATTTCGAACGTTCTACTTCGCTTTTTCTCCAAAATACACGAAAATGGCCATTTTTGGGCAAAAAACCGAAAAAATGTCGAAATGGGCGCAAATTTCCTCTTGTCCAAGATTTTTTATGAAAAAGTAAAATTTGAGGTGTTGCTCGATCATACTGTACAAGTGAAATATTCATCTCTATCTTTAAAATTAAAATCTGAGCTGTCAAAGTTGACCCATTTAACACTGAAAAACGCAAAGTGTACCAACTTTGAAGCCCAGAATATCAATAATAAACATACGGACGAATATTTCACCCACCAGGTATGATAGAGCAACACCTGAACTTGCGTCCTGGCAAAAAAAATCTTTCATAAGAGGAGATTTGATTTTTGGCTGAAAACGGCTGTGACGCTTTTTGAGACACTTGGTGCCGATGTGGCACGTGGATTCTCTGAATTGGTAGTCGGGTTGAGCGTTGGGAGGAAAATCTCCGAATTTCTTCAAACCAAATGATTTTGATATGGAGAATTTATAATGTCGTCGTTAGGAAATGAGACATATGTTTGGACTACTTGCAACTATGAAGAACCTGTAATAACTGAAACTCCGCTTTACGAAACCATGTTTTAGGATGCAATATCGATTACAATACATGCCATATTTTATTTGATTGCTTGCAGATAGGAATACTTTTTGTGCAAAGAGTAAGTACAGGTGGCCCAATTTTTTGTAGCGTACTTGTATTTCAATTATCGATACATTTTTTCAATCATGTTAAACTGATTTTTTCACACAATAAACTAGACACTTGGGCAATTTTTCTGACACCAAACACACCGTACCAGCTTTTTTAAAAAGTGCAAAAAATGCATTTTTAGAATAAATAATTTTTTTTTGAAAATAAAAATTTACGTAATGATTATTTTTCGTTTATTTTTTGAGCTATACGACGGTGATTTTTTGCACATAGGGGTTTTCGAATGCGCTGATTCCGAATCTGTAATCAGATTTTGGACGAAATTTCAAATTTTGGCGTATTTTGGCATTCTGTAAAAACACTCATTTTTGCCTAAAATGATGTTTTTTCGTGCGATATTGAAAAACTGAATAGTCTCTAGAATTTCGTAAAATGAATTGCGAACGTAATCAACTAAATTGTTTTTGTTTCATTGTCATTCTTTATCAGCTAAGAATTCTTGTATTGCAACATTTATACACTTCAATAACTGTTAATTGATAGTTTTATTTTATTATAATAATTTTGCTACGCTCACATGTTTCCTTCACTTTTAAATGTTGATTTTACATAAATTTATCGATTGGTTGGAAATTTAGACAAATTGGTTTAAAATTGCTATACAATTTTCATTTCATGTCTTTCCAATATGCTGATAGTTTTGGACATGCAATAAATAAATTTTGTGCTTTCTGTATGGAATCAGAATGGGTATGCTCTCTATTCTTTTGCATGGATTTAGTAATTTTTAGTATATGCTAAGGCGTCTTTATATTGAATAAAACATGATGACCTTCGGGCTTTAAATATAAGGGATCTTAATTATAGTGGGCTTCAAATACAGGGAACATGGTAAATAATTTTATTTATGCAATAGTCATGAGCATTGATTACTTAAATTTGACGTAATCATATCATGAAGGTCATGAGAGTAAAGAACAGTATTGTTCCGCGGAAGATTGCTTATGTCTACTGTGTTCTTGATGTTATGATCCTTTTCTATTTAGTCATTGACGACAGATCAATGTTGTTCCATGTTAAAGTGAGCGCTGAGCGTAATATCTACAAAAATTGCTAGCAATTCCACCACAAAATGTATAAGAATTGTGATTCTCAGTGACAGTCTAATTGATAAATATGAACTGGGGTACGAACATGAGATGAAAAACTCCAAAAATATGATCCAAAAATGGCCATTTTAGATGTGATATGTTAAAACTAAATCCAGTTTCGGAATCAGCGCATCAAATTTCCCGTAAAAAGACTTATTGCAAAAACGTTTTCCACATTTTCGAAAAATCGATTTTTTTTCGAAAACCATCTGATACCTCCCATGGTCGAAAAACCCCAAAAAATCAAATTTTTTTGGATTTTCAGCAAAAGGTGTTTTTAGGGATTTTTATATAAGTGTTAATAACTTACCCGGGTGAGTTGTTAGAGAATTTACGGTAGCTTAGTTTCGCTTCATTAACAAAAAGAATATGGTACAGTCATCCTCCGATATAGTGCGCACCTCGGGACCGGGGCCAGAGGCGCACTATATCGGGGGACGCACTATATCGGGGGTTGGCCATTTCTGAAGGAAAAAGTGGCCTAAAAATGCATTTTTTGGTGCTTTTATGCTGTTTTGGGTTTCTTATACATTTAAATTACACTATTTTACCTCTATTTTACCTAATTTTTACCTAGATTATCATAGCTAGTGATTAAAATCGGGCTGCCAAGAGCAATGCCAAGGAGCGCGAATTTTAATTGGGATTTTCTAAAAGGCCAATTTTGGCCGACGTTTTGTACATCTTATAGGTTTGGACGAAAATTAATGACGAATTTTTTAAAATTAACAAAATTAACAAAAAATTTTGAAAATTTGGGGAAAATTTCGAAATATTTCAAAAATTTCAAAATTCTTCAGTACAATAGGGGGTACTCTATGAATTTTTCGTCCGCCTCCTGCCGGCGGCACGCTCTATATCGGGGGAGTTTAAAGGGAAAATCGTCGGGACCGGAGCCAGAGGCGCACTATATCGGGGGACGCACTATATCGGGGGTTGACTGTATATTGAAACTATTCATTCCGTTAAAAATAAAGAGTGAGTACTAAACGGTGAATGCTGTGCGGTGTATTTAGAAAATGATTCGAATAATAATTGCATAATAAATAAGGCTTGTGGATCGGTTAAAATTCAGAGAAACATGCATTTTATACAGATTTTTGAAAGTGGACTGGATTTCGGACAGTGCGAGAGAAAGACAATAACACCTTGCAGCAACAACACCTTTTCATGACTTTGAGCGGATTCCTATTACGATCGAAATCCTTAGATGCCATACATATTAAATTTGTACTAAATAATTTCTTTTAAACGTTATTTTTCAAACACATTGTTACATTAAGCCGAAAACAATATATGTGACAAGTCATTGTTTTGATCGTTGTTGTGACCTGAAGTTTTACGCATTATTTAAGAAATTCAGGGTTATGCCCTATGTATGGGATAAGATGCAATAAGGACTAACACTATCTATACGCAGATTAGTGTAATCCACTACAGTAAATAGGAAGAACAGTAAATATGAGATCTTCAGACTCTTCTTTTAGACTTACCTTGGCAATTTAATGGAAATGGTTTATTAGAATGAAATCAGGATTTCCAATTTTATCGTTTCTTAACAAGGCCTGAAATATTAACAGGGAAATGTTTTTGTAACAATTTTATTGCATGTTCGCCGTTATGTCTATAAAAGTATGATAAAAAATACATGATCAATAAGCTCATTAGCGATTTTAGTGTTTCATACACAATTTCTAGTTAAGCGTAACTACATTTAAAAAATGTTACGGAAAGTAATTTCATGATTTTGAGCTTTCATGGTAATGTTACAGAACGAATGGCAATATGGCAAAACAAAAATCCTGCTAGCAGTCTATACTCACTCGGATCCGAGCGATTTTGGTGTCAAACGATAGCCCTCGGCCTGGGCGTTCCGAAAAACCAGGTCCGGCCGACCGGAAATGCGACCGGAACATTCTAGAAGGTTCCGGAACCCCTGGGGGATTTGGCTGTATCTTTGGCTGCGCCACTCGGATCCGAGCGATTTTGGTGTCAAACGATAGCCCTCGGCCTGGGCGTTCCGAAAAACCAGGTCCGGCCGACCGGAAATGCGACCGGAACATTCTAGAAGGTTCCGGAATATAGCATATGGCCGCGAGGGACGTACAACCCAACCCTTCCCGGACCCAAGTGGCGCGAAGCGCTGCTCCCGGATCCTTATTTTAGCGCTTGGAGTGGCCGAAGGTCGCGACGGACGTACAACCCAACCCTAATCGTCAAATTATCGTAGTAGCTAGAAGCACGCCAAGCCGCGTCAGCGGCTTCAAGAGCAAAAGCCGCTTTCCACTTAAAATCACAAACCCATACACAATATTAACACAGATTCCCCCATTTTTAACTAGCAGCGAAGCTGCTAGTTAATTTGGCCTATATGAATTAACAAATAACGTGCGCGCTGCGCGCACTCGCGTGCGCGGAAGTCTATATCAGCGGAAAATGTGCTCTAAGTTCCCTCAAATTCCAAGGGAGAAGGTCGGGCGCTCCGCGCCCGACCACAGGACTTTGGGTGTGTTGTTCGGGAGTAAGGGTTGTTCCGAGAAGTTTAATCAGCGAAACTTTCCTTTGTAGCCCAAAAAAGTGACCAAAATGGCACATTTTTGGCCAAAAAAGCCACTTTTTGAGAAATGCGCCAAACTTTTTTTTCCGGATTCTGTCTCGGCATCTCCTGAGGAGCATTTTTCCGTATCATACGCCCCAAAAGGAGCGGAACACGAAAACTCCTCTGTAGCGTGACCGCATGGGGTACTTCCGAAAATAAGGACTCACCCTTATGACTTACTATAAAGGATAAAAAGTAAGCAAGTTACTGTTTAAAACTAGAATGATTAAACTGATATCGCAGTAGTAGTATCTGACATTTCATGGTATATTGTCGGCAAATTTAACAGAGGAAGGTATCGTAGTGTTGTCGCAAAATATAGTCAAATGAATGGTATACACAGTTTATATTTGATCTAAATATCCGGAAGGTCAGATGTGGTAATAGCACAGATATATTGCAAAGAAGAAAGAATAGATTAAATTTTCGTGACACCAACTTTAACCATGATTGTAACTTTTCCTGTTAAGTCGTTTTTAGATTGCCATAATTTTCCAGAAAATGGCATAGTAATATTAGCTTGATAGATTGTCTACCGAGACAAGGATGTAATTTACTCTGGCGCTATTGTGGGCACACTTTATGTGGCAATATGGCAGAACGAAAATCCTGCTAGCAGTCTATAGAACCTTTGGCCTATATGAATTAACAAATAATCCTTATAGTAAGTTAAAGCTGTCCGTTGTCCCCTCAGATCTGTTGTCCCCTGGGATTTTTGGGAAGTGGATTCTTAGGGGTGCTTAATTTTAGACAGGTATTAGCGTAATTTTTAGCGGCGAATCCGAATTTGAGGTCAAATTTTAGCTAAAATGTAGACAAATTTAGACAAATTATAGCTTACTGTCTGTATGTATGTCCAAATTTTTTGTCTGTATGTCCAAAATTTTTGGAAAATCGATTCTTAGGGGTGCTTAATTCTGTCTGTAATCAGGAAATTTTTGGAAAATCGATTCTTAGGGGTGCTTAATTCTGTCTGTAATCAGGAAATTTTTGGAAAATCGATTCTTAGGGGTGCTTAATTCTGTCTGTAATCAGGAAATTTTTGGAAAATCGATTCTTAGGGGTGCTTAATTCTGTCTGTAATCAGGAAATTTTTGGAAAATCGATTCTTAGGGGTGCTTAATTCTGTCTGTCACAGATTTGTCCCCCTTTTTTGGGAGGCATTCTTAGGGGTCCTTACTTTTGTCTGTCACAGAGTCAGAGACACAAATCAGTCAGAGATACAAATCAGTCAGAGAAACAAAATAGTCAGAGACACAAATTAGTCAGAGACACAAGTCAGACAGAGACACAAATTAGTCAGAAGGAGCGGCCTAAGGCCGCGACTGTCGACCTCACCATATTTTGCCCCATAAATATTGCGAGGCGCCGGAGGCGACGAGCCAGTCCTGTGGTCGGGCGCGGAGCGCCCGACCCTCCCCCTTGGAATGTGAGGGAACTTAGAACATAATATCCCGAACAACCCTTACTCCCAAACAACAGCTGCTTGAGGGCCGAAGGCCCGAAATAGTCTCATGCTGCTCTACTCCCGAACAACCCTTACTCCCGAACAACAGCCGAGGGCATACTGATGGCGGTGCGCGAAGCGATGACGAACCCAATCTCCCGCTGTGCACGCTAACTGCTTCCTAGCGAAGTGAGGGCCGCGAAGCGGCCCCACTTCGCTAGTAAAAAGTAAGCAAGTTGCTATTTTGAACTAGAATTATTATACTGTTGATATCGATCACATTCCATGGATATTGTCGGTAAATTGGTCATTGGCCGATATCGGAATGTTGTTGCAAAACATTATACAATAACTGGAATACATTGTTTTGGAAGTTGTCTTTAATACCCGGAACGTGTTATGTGATAATGGCGCAGATATATTGCGAGGAAGAAAAGAGTAGGTAAGTTTTCATGACAGCAACGTTGACCATCACGATGAGTCGTTTTTAAATTGCCACAATTTTCCAGAAAGTGGCGTCGTGATATTGGTTTGATAACTGAATTCCGAGATAAAGAAGTCATTTACTCTTCCATTCCACGGGGATCCCCGTGGCTCACGGGGAACGGGGAAAAACGGGGAACGGGATCCCCGGGGAACGGGGATCCCGGCGGGGGGGGGGGGAACGAACCCTAGTAGAGATGATGATAATGCATTAATTATGATGCCTGTCGGTAATGACAGTAACTGTTAACGACAGCTACCATATCCAACAATCCACAAACTTGGGCGTTTCATGTGAACAAAACTGCAAAGTTTTACTTCGCTTTTTAGTAATAAATTCCATATGACACCTGCGGGGTACTTTTGCCGTTCGTGGGGGAGGGGGCAGCGTTTTCGCTGTTTATGACCATATGAAATAAACCAGTACCATCCTAGGGTACTTTTTGAAGCTGAATCCAAATCTGACATTATTTTCCAAGTCTGACCTCAAGAGTAAGTGTAAGCTTAAGCTTGAACTTAAGTGTGAACTTTAAATTCAAGTTTTTTATCCAGGAAATCCTGGAAAGTACCATCCTAAGGTAGTTTTTAAAGCTGAATCCAAATCTGACATTATTTTCCAAGTCTGATCTCAAGAGTAAGCGTAAGCTTAAGCTTGAACTTAAGTGTGAACTCAAAATTCAAGTTTTTGGCTAGGAAATCCTGGAAAGAACCATCCTAAGGTAGTTTTTGAAGCTGAATCCGAATCTGACATTATTTCCTAAGATACTGACATTATTTGCTAAGATCCTAAGATACTGATCCTAACGGTAATATGGCAAAAACTTGAATTTTAAGCTCGCACTTAAGTTCAACCTTGAGGTCAGGCACTCGAAATAATCATATTCGGATTCTCCATACTTGAAAACGGTAATATGGCAAAAACTTGAATTTTTAAGCTCGTACTTAATTTCAACCTTAAGCTCACGCTTACTCTTGAGATCTCAAGCTTAAGCTTGAGATCAGACTTGAAATCATTTATTATTCACTCGTTATGATCTTATACTGCTTTATTTCATCAGTGCTTGCTTCTGATAATAAAATGTGATCATAAACAGCGAAAAAAGCCTGCACCCCCCCAAACGGCAAAAGTACCGGACCACGCCCCAAATCCGGGATTTTCCGGATTTCCGGAAGCCATATCTCCGGATAGGAACACCAGTGCAGGCTGAAACCGGTACCAATCGTCTTGTCTCACCGAGATGAAGCGATTGACGTATCACACGACCCCAACGAAGGGCCGACTGGAAAGTGGCCTTTGTAAAAACCCCCCAAAAATTGTAGGTAGGTCTAGGTAAATACAATATCAACAGTACAATAAATTGAATAACGGAACAATAAGCAATGAATATAAACAAAAACAGCAAATTTTATCATCGATATACTACGGCCCATAAGCTTTGATAAGCTCTGGCACATACGGCCAAAGCATTCAGTGCAATTCAGTTTCATGCAGTTTCACCTCAGAAATCATTTAGGCAATATCCTCGCCTGTGCCGCCTTATAATCTTGCCTGCTTTCTCTTCACTAAACTTTTGTAAAGAAATTCTCTGTGTAACTTTGTGCGTTGGCCAGAAGCGCCGTTTGATATCTTAAAGAGTTATTCTTCCTCTCTCTTCATCTCAGTTCAGCTTCATCTCTGAGCAGTCCAACCTCAGATGGATTTTTTACTGTCACAGGCCATTCTCACACAGAGACTCGCACACAAACCTAACACACTAGTTCTTATAGCGCACAGTCATGTTAATGTCACTCATAATTTTTCAATTGTGATTCAACTTAGTCATATAAAATTGTCGTTCAAATAATTTCTTTGGCATTGTGCTAACCTCTTTGTTCAAAAGTGACCTAAAACAGATCTAAAGGTTTTCTTTGCTTTAGATCATTTCCCAACCATGCGGATGATGGTAATGCATTAATTAGGATGATTGTCGGCAATGAGAATAATGGTGAATGACAGCTATCGTTATCAAACAGTTCACATTAGAGATCGGCCGATACCGATATATCGCCGATAATATCGGTTATATCGGTATCGGTTTTTCAATTTTTCGAAAATATCGGTTCGACCGATATATCGGTATCGGTAAAACAGGCCACCGATACCGATATTTTTATATCGGTATCGGTTCGAAAATTTTACGAGATTATCGGATAATAGTCAGAAAGCTGAAAGGCGAGTCCTACTACAGAAAGACGGTTCTTCCGAAAGCATATGAAGCGTTAAAATCAAAAATGTTGAATGAACTGCGCGCAATGGATGCTTTGTCCTTCACAACTGATATATGGAGCGGGCCAAATGATTCGTACATCAGGTTGTTCACATGCTCAATCTTCGTGCGTATCAGTGCCCCGCGGTGAGAATTTTTGAACCCCGGGTACTTTTTTCAAGCGCATTCTTAGGGGTGCATTTTTTCAAATTTTTTTTCAAAAATTTCCTTTGGTCCCCCCTTTTGATTTTTTTCTCCTTCCAAAAGCTGGACCCCGGGTACTTACCCTATTTACCCCTGTGACGGCGGGGCCCTGGTGCGTATGCCAATTTTCATGTGAAAATAATTACTAAGTTATTGTGCTTTCAAATTATAGACAGTATAACGATTTAATAAACAGTATTAATAAAAGAACCGAAGTTTTCGTAGAATTGCTCGTGTGTGTAAAGCAGATATATAAATATAACGCGCGCTAGCGCGCGGGGAGTCTATATCAGTATGACCACAGGATTGGCTCGCCACCTTCGGTGGCTCGCAAACTTAGGTTCAGTCTGAGTTTGGCTCAGTCTAAGTTTGGCTCAGTCTGAGTTTGGCTCAGTCTAAGTTTGGCTCAGTCTAAGTTTGGGTCAGTCTGCGTTTGGCTCAGTCTAAGTTTGGGTCAGTCTGCGTTTGGCTCAGTCTAAGTTTGGGTCAGTCTGCGTTTGGCTCAGTCTGTAACAAATACCTTACAGAGAATTCGCACAAAGGCGGGAATTCAAATTCGAATAAACGTGCGGCGTACGGAGGAAAATCATCACTAACTTATTATAAGGATGAATCTCGAATTGAGAATCATATGTTACGATGGATATGTGTTTCGGCTTGCTTCCATTGTGACGTGAAATATACATAGAATAAGGGGTCTTGCTTTTAATTATTAAAATTTTACAAAAAATTTCAATGTTCAAAGATAAATTGCACACAATTGATCGTACTTTCAACTGTTGGTGAAGATGTTATCCATTGGCCAATAGATTGTTGGTCAATAAGTAAAAAGACATACAAATAGCGGTATTCAAAGCATATAATGGTATAACCATTCTTTCAATATCCAGTCTACGCTTAAGCGGCGAAATTACCCCACTAATGCGATTTATGCCAACTTATAAATTGAGCGTAAGTCCAACATGAATGTGATCAAAAATATATAATTTTGCATGCATTGTGGCTTTTTATAAAATAAAATTAAATGGTAAATGAGACAGCTCATACTTTACAGTTCAACCGCTAGACATACATGTCTATCAGTGAATTGCCGGCGTTCATAATTTTACAAGATTTGTTCAAGTTGGAACATATCCAAAATCGTAGCATGCCCTGTCATATCAAAATTTAAAAGTTATAAAATGCCGTAGAAAAGAGTTCGGTACGCGCAAATGGCGATTTGAATTTGCGCCAAAACATAATTGCATGCCACCACTTTTCCCTATTAGAGGAGACTCTGTTCAGCATCAGGAAAAGAGCCTCCTCTAATAGTGAAAAGTGTTGACTGAGAAAATTTTTACTCTAATAAGGCCCCACTCAAATTTTTTTACCAATCTCTAGAGGAGACCCCTGCCGAGTAATCCCCCTCATTAAAAATTTTCAGCGGCCCCTTTTAACCCCTTTGGCATGCAATTATGTTTTGGCGCAAATTCAAATCGCCATTTACCCTGTCGGAACTCTTTTCTACGGCATTTTATTACAATTTGAAACAATTTAGCCGTGATCCAAGAAGTGTGGTCGAAGCGCAAAGAAATAATGAAACAGAAAATTATAAGTTTTTGCAACAAATAGTAATATTTGTTAAGAGACCATTTTTCACGAATCTTTCTTTGAATGTAGGCTCAAACCTTCCAATAACATAAATCCTACTATAAAATGAAACAAAATAGTGTAATTTTAAGGATATGAAACTTCCCATATTAATAGAAAAAAAAAAACAAAATGAACGTAACAGTCATTTGTATGGTGAGCACTGGGCACTCAGCCTTGAACGCCGGCAGCAAAGCATTGTTGCCCTTTTGAAGAAGGAATGAATGGGAAGGAAGAATGGGAAAAAGAAGGAGCGATCGCCGCAAGGATCGATGTTGACTCATTCGAAAACGCGCACACAAGCCCCAAAGGGAATCGATTTTATGGCAGACAGCCCCGTTATTCTGTGTGACAAAATTTTGGGTAGAAATCTCTCTCCTTTAAGCTTTGTTTCTCTGGCCTCACCAATCGAGCTTTTCGATGATCATGGGCCACGAGCGGATTACCTGCTCTGACGAAATTCCCTCCAAAATTATCATATGCTGACGGCTTCTAAAATCATCTTCCCTCACCAAAAGTTCGAGGCAACCAGTTCCGTCGTTTTTGTTTGGTGAATTTTCTGAAACTCCTCTAAGAATCCGCTGTTAATTCTGTCTGCTGCAGCAGAGAGAATTGATATATCTTTGTGTGCTGAAGAGAATATTGAATCATACGCACAAAGCGTTGTTTGTTTGTCAAAACCAATTCGTTTTGTCTGCAGTGCTCTGTGCTGGTCAGTCGGAATAAATATGTTGACAGCTTTGTAATGATGAAATAGTGAAGTCATTGTGTAAAATGCTTTGCAGACGGAAAACAATTTTTGTCTCTTTATCGCATTATTTCTTTATTTGAGGGGCCACCAATTGGAGGATTTATGGTACTGGGTGGTCCAAAAAAATTGGACAAATCCAGGGCCTTGTATTTCTTGTATTTTGAAGCGACCCCAATGATGTTAATATCTTAAAAACTGCTACTATCTGAGATCTCTTATATGCAAAAGAGATCTTATTCGTAACCAACGAATTTCATGGACAACGGACCCTTTGAATATACCACACTTTGCACTTTTTCCCATACAAATTGAAACTTTGGAGGCCTGTTTCGACCACTTTTTACAGAGGAATTGATTAAATCAAGGTCAGATTCCGATCCGCCATGAAATTCTGGGTAAGATAGGCTATTCTGCGGCTATCTAACCCAAATTTTATTTTTTTCGCCATTTTTTGGCCCATTTTTTTACATGTTTTTGGCCGAAACTTCCCGAAAATCGTCTCAGACGACCATGCCGTTGACCACAAAATTGTTCAGTGAGTCGAATGCTACCCTAAAAACATATTTTCACTGAGAACAAAATTTTCACCATTTTTTCGGTACCACGTGGATTAAAAAATCGATTTTTCAATAAGCTCTAGAACTTTTAACCTCTTAGCGTTTTTAGGGGTTTCTTGATGCGCTGGTTCCGAATCTGCAATTGGTTTTTTCATATACTACTGAAAAATGTCATTTTCGGGCTGAAAAAGATAAATTTTGGCAAAAAATTGCCGTTTTCAGAAAAAATCGATTTTTTAATCCACGTGGTACCGAAAAATGGTGAAAATTTTGTTCTCAGTGAAAATATGTTTTTAGGGTAGCATTCGACTCACTGAACAACTTTGTGGTCAACGGCATGGTCGTCAGAGACGATTTTCGTCAAGTTTCTTCCGAATATATGTAAAAAATGGGGCAAAAAAGTCGAAAAAAATAAAATTTTCGGTAGATAGCCGCAGAATAGCCTATCTTACCCAGAATTTCACGGCGGATCTGAATCTGACCTTGGTTTGATCAATTCCTCTGTAAAAAGTGGTCGAAACAGGCCTCAAAAATTTCAATTTGTATAGGAAAAGTGTAAAATGAGGTATATTCAAGAGATCCGTTATCCATGAAAATCGTTGGTTATGAATAAGATCTCTTTTGCATATAACAGATCTCAGATAGTAGCAGTTTTTTAGATATTAACATCATTGGGGTCGCTTCAAAATACAAGAAATACAAGGACCTGTATTTGTCCAATTTTTTTGGACCACCCTGTAATTACTGTATTCAGGAGAGAGCAATCCTCGAAACTGTCTTCCATGTGCTGTATCAAAAATAAGCCCAATTCGAGATCAGATCTCGAAAACCGAAAAGGGAATAACAATTTCGGTTGAAAGGAGCAGGGGAAGACCAAAATGATTCACGCACACTCTGATGGAATTAGCATTGTATTCACACAACTGAAAGTTACTTTCTTTCGTTATATATACGATTTATTACGTATAATATATTTAAGAAAATAATAACAGTATTACAAAGTTTTAAAGTATATTTTATTCGCCATTATTCAATACTAGCGCGCTAACGCGCGCTAGCGCGCGGGGAGTCTATATCAGTATGCCTTTTCTATATCAGTATGCCTTTTCTATATCAGTATGCCTTTTCTATATCAGTATGCCTTTTCTGTTCTAACTTCACTCACATTCCAGGGGGGAAGGTCGGGCGCTCCGCGCCCGACCACAGGATTGGCTCGCCACCTGCGGTGGCTCGCAAACTTAGGCTCAGTCTAAGTTTGTCTCAGTCTGAGTTTGGCTCAGTCTGGGTTTGTCTCAGTCTGAGTTTGGCTCAGTCTGAGTTTGGCTCAGTCTAAATTTGGCTCAGTCTGAGTATGGCTCAGTCTAAGTTTGGCTCAGTCTAAGTTTGGCTCAGTCTAAGTTTGTCCCGAAAATTCGGGACAAAAACCTTACCGACAAAATAAGCACTGGTAAGAATGACCCTTCCAAAAATTCGGGACATTTTTTTGACGGAGAATTTACACTGGTAAGAATGACCCTTCCAAAAATTCGGGACATTTTTTTGACGGAGAATTTACACTGGTAAGAATGACCCTTCCAAAAATTCGGGACATTTTTTGACGGAGAATTTACACTGGTAAGAATGACCCTTCCAAAAATTCGGGACATTTTTTTGACGGAGAATTTACACTGGTAAGAATGACCCTTCCAAAAATTCGGGACATTTTTTTGACGGAGAATTTACACTGGTAAGAATGACCCTTCCAAAAATTCGGGACATTTTTTTTACGGAGAATTTACACTGGTAAGAATGACCCTTCCAAAAATTCGGGACATTTTTTTGACGGAGAATTTACACTGGTAAGAATGACCCTTCCAAAAAATTCGGGACATTATTTTGACGGAGAATTTACACTGGTAAGAATGACCCTTCCAAAAATTCGGGACATTTTTTTTACGGAGAATTTACACTGGTAAGAATGACCCTTCCAAAAATTCGGGACATTTTTTTTACGGAGAATTTACACTGGTAAGAATGACCCTTCCAAAATTCGGGACATTTTTTTGACGGAGAATTTACACTGGTAAGAATGACCCTTCCAAAAAATTCGGGACATTTCTTTGACGGAGAATTTACACTGGTAAGAATGACCCTTCCAAAAATTCGGGACATTTTTTGACGGAGAATTTACACTGGGAAGAATGACCCTTCCAAAAAATTTGGGACATTTTTTGACGGAGAATTTACACTGGTAAGAATGACCCCTTTCCCAAAAAATTTGGGACATTTTTTTGACGGAGAACTTACACTGGTAAGTATGACCCTTCCAAAAATTCGGGACATTTTTTGACGGAGAATTTACACTGGTAAGAATGACCCTTCCAAAAAATTCGGGACATTTTTTTGACGGAGAATTTTCACTGGTAAGAATGACCCTTCCAAAAATTCGGGACATTTTTTTTACGGAGAATTTACACTGGTAAGAATGACCCTTC
Organism: Ditylenchus destructor; assembly: GCA_022814885.1. Classification (NCBI taxonomy): domain Eukaryota; kingdom Metazoa; phylum Nematoda; class Chromadorea; order Rhabditida; family Anguinidae; genus Ditylenchus; species Ditylenchus destructor. The sequence goes on from JAKKPZ010000410.1 coordinate 16,148, forward strand.
CAAAAATTCGGGACATTTTTTGACGGAGAATTTACACTGGTAAGAATGACCCTTCCAAAAATTCGGGACATTTTTTTGACGGAGAATTTACACTGGTAAGAATGACCCTTCCAAAAATTCGGGACATTTTTTTGACGGAGAATTTACACTGGTAAGAATGACCCTTCCAAAAATTCGGGACATTTTTTTGACGGAGAATTTACACTGGTAAGAATGACCCTTCCAAAAATTCGGGACATTTTTTTGACGGAGAATTTACACTGGTAAGAATGACCCTTCCAAAAATTTGGGACATTTTTTTGACGGAGAATTTACACTGGTAAGAATGACCCTTCCAAAAATTCGGGACATTTTTTTTACGGAGAATTTACACTGGTAAGAATGACCCTTCCAAAAATTCGGGACATTTTTTTGACGGAGAATTTACACTGGTAAGAATGACCCTTCCAAAAATTCGGGACATTTTTTTGACGGAGAATTTACACTGGTAAGAATGACCCTTCCAAAAATTCGGGACATTTTTTGACGGAGAATTTACACTGGTAAGAATGACCCTTCCAAAAATTCGGGACATTTTTTTGACGGAGAATTTACACTGGTAAGAATGACCCTTCCAAAAATTCGGGACATTTTTTTGACGGAGAATTTACACTGGTAAGAATGACCCTTTGAAAAATTCGGGACATTTTTTTGACGGAGAATTTACACTGGTAAGAATGACCCTTTGAAAAATTCGGGACATTTTTTTGACGGAGAATTTACACTGGTAAGAATGACCCTTTGAAAAATTCGGGACATTTTTTGACAGAGAATTTACACTGGTAAGAATGACCCTTTGAAAAATTCGGGACATTTTTTTGACAGAGAATTTAGACTGGTAAGAATGGCCCTTTGAAAAATTCGGGGCATATTTTTGACGGAGAATTTACACTGGTAAGAATGACCCTTCCAAAAATTCGGGACATTTTTTGACGGAGAATTTACACTGGTAAGAATGACCCTTCCAAAAATTCGGGACATTTTTTTGACGGAGAATTTACACTGGTAAGAATGACCCTTCCAAAAATTCGGGACATTTTTTTGACGGAGAATTTAGACTGGAAAGAATGACCCTTCCAAAAATTCGGGACATTATTTTGACGGAGAATTTAGACTGGAAAGAATGACCCTTCCAAAAATTCGGGACATTATTTTGACGGAGAATTTAGACTGGAAAGAATGACCCTTCCAAAAATTCGGGACATTATTTTGACGGAGAATTTAGACTGGAAAGAATGACCCTTCCAAAAATTCGGGACATTTTTTTGACGGAGAATTTAGACTGGAAAGAATGACCTTCCAAAAATTCGGGACATACAGAGAATTCGCAAGCACACCTAAAAATGGGTGAAAAAAGACAGAAGGGACAACTTTTAGTCTATATTTTGTCTAAATTTGTCTACATTTTAGCTAAATTTTGACCTCAAATTCGGATTCCCCCGCTAAAAATTACCCTAATTAGGTACCTGTCTAAAATTAAGCACCCCTAAGAATGCACCTTTGAAAAATGGAATATGCACTCCTAAGAATGCACTCCAAAAACGTCCGGCACACGGACGCACGGACGGAGAGACGTCACTAACTTACTATAAGGATTTGTGGATTGAAGCAAATGCGATAACCAAAGTGACGAGGTGCATCAGTGGCAAAATTCTGATGTGTCCTGAAATAAAAATGGCTTACAATACCGAATTAAAACCAAAGAAAGTGTTGGTTTTATATAGCAGTGCTTGATCGTAAGCTTAGTACCATTTGCATTGCGAGTGGTAAAACGTTAGCTCTTGTTATAAAACAACAAATGCTAACAAAAAATATATTCTAATACTTTGATACTACGTCATATTATAACTACTCCCAAAAATGATGGCCTGTCACTGTCCTCAGCTCAAAAGTGCTGGACGCTCATTGGCACTGGTAAAATTGATTGACAAATGGAAAAAATTTCTTCGTGGAAAATTTTTTTCTAAAACTATTCGGCTCATTGAACAACTTTTACTCGTATGGTTGTCTGAGGCGATTTTTGGCAATTTTCACTATTTTCGAGTACAAAACCGAGGTCCCAAACCGAAAACTGATTACTGTACATAATAACTAAAAATTATTGTGTGGCAAAGAAATATCCTAAGATCAATCACTAACCCGTAAAATCCAGCAAAGTAGTTTTCCTGCAAATAAATACCTGCTTCGTTCTCTGCGTCGTCACTTGGACCACCACGCTCAATATATTCCTGCATACTCCTACACTCCGAATTTTCTTCACCTGCAAGTGTCCTGTAAAAGGCATAGATATTGTTAAATAAAAATATTGCTAAAAAACATACAGATTCCGTTTAAGTTTAGTCTTGATCCAGACCCTGGCTGAATCCACATCGCAACTTTCTGAAAGTTCTTTATGCGCGCATTCCGCAAATTTCCACCAGCTTCTAAAGAATTATATGAAACAATCAGTCAATCAATTTTAGTCAAAGAAACAGACGCGCACTCCTTTAAATCCGGCTCACCACACTTTTTAGCCATGATGGGAAAAACTCTAAACTATGTCCAAATTGCGCCAATTCGAAAAAAATTGGAGTAAACGAGAGGGATAATAAGCATGTAAGTAAGAAGACGTCAAATTTTGAAAACTTAAATTTGAAAACTGATATGGAATCCGAGCATATTAAACATAAAGGTAGTGTGTGATTGTAACTCTGTGGTAGAGCATATTTTGAAACTATGTTAAATTGTAGCTTGAAAGAATGTACTGTTTTATAAAATATATAAGAATAACAGTTATCAAATTGTTCGCGTCGCTTTTATTATTGTAATCCAAGCCAGTGCGCGATTTCGAGTTTGACTCTTTCGTGCGCGTTGATCATAGCTTCGGGAATTTTAGCCTTATCCACAGTAAGCCAATCAGCACAGTGTGAAGCGCCTGTAAATAAATGAGTAGGTGCAACCCATCAAAGATTTTGATTATCCTAAAATTGGGGTAGTGAAAGAGATACGGTATTTGCCAAAACAAATTAAATTTTTTTAATCGCCAAGTGTTCCAGCGAGATCATGTGTTCCAGTTACTTCCTGATGCTCACAAAAATAGAGGAATGTAAAAGTCTTGAATGTCAAAAATTTTTACCGCAAAACTTGGAGACTGAAAACAAAATTTTCCGTGTTTTGAATCGATGATTATAATTAAAAAGATAAATTTTTGTTCACAAACACACATTTAGCGCATAAAATTGGTGTTTTTTAAACGTAGTGGATAAAAGATTATATAGAGATACCTTGCACCAAAATCGACTTGACTGAGTCATTCGGTGTATCGTAGACACTTAATGGATGCCACGGGTCTTCAGAGCCATTTACGAACACAACATTGGTAGCCTGAAACCCAAATAGGTACAAATTTAGTTCGTCCCCCCGTCGGACGGGGGACGGAACTAAATATTATAAGGCATTTTTATTTAGTTCAGCTCCCCGACCTACAAATTTCACCAAAAAATTCATAGGGGGACCCTATTGATTTTTTGACAAATTTTTCAGAAAATGATTTTTCAAACCATAGGGTCCGATCTATGGATTTTTTGGTGAAATTTGTAGGTCGGGGGGGGGGGGGGCTGAACTAAATAGAAATGCCTTATAAAATATTTAGTTCCGCCCCACCCCCGTCCGACGGGGGAACAAACAAAATTTGTACCCCCAAAAGAAAAAGTTGAGGAATATGCTTGCAACAATTTTGTAACAACTCACATTAAAGTTTTTGCTGCCCCCATAAAAAGCATTCGTTTTATCGATGGCTGCTTGAATGCTACTTTCGTTAAAGTGCATCTCGGGAAAATTACGTGAGCACTTCATTTCTATATAGTCTCTGAAATTCAAGAAACTGAAATCATCTGAAGTCTACACAACATTTTACTGAACTGGAACCTATGTCATACTGTAAAAACGGTAGGTGTATGGTAATGATAAAATGATAACTTTAACTAATTTTTTGACTCATACTTTGATTAAAATGACCGTTTATTGTAGTAATGTCAACTTAAGTAATGTCATATGACAATACCTGACTGTCAGCACTGCATCGTCGTAAATGCCGCCATCAATATGAGTAGTTTGATAATACCCGAACTCAGTACATGTTTGCCATAGCCAAGAGTCATCGTCAGTTCTCCCATTCGCTAAGTCTGTATTAAAATTAGTAAACAACAAGAAAAGAGCCCCAGCGGATGCCTCCGCATGATTTTCCGGATTTTCGGAAACCATAAATCCCGGTACTCGCATGTTCCCAGCGAGACCGGTACCAATCGTCTTCTCTTGCGGAGAGGAAGCGATTGAGCTATCGCACGTCAAAATCCGAGCGGGACGTGAAAAGTTGCCTTTTCTGGCCCCCGGGGGTAAAGGAGGTCGTAGGGGGCCACAGGGGGCCGTCTGGGGGCTGGAAATGGTACCAATCGTCTTCTCTCGCCGAGACGAAGCGATTGACGTATCACACGCCCAAATCCGAGCGGGGCGTGAAATTTTCCTTTGTAAACCCCCCCAAATACCGAAAAAATGACGTTTTCTCAACTTTGGTGCCACCCCAATTCTGACATTGACAACCCCCTAAAATCATGGATTTGGGGGTTCCCGTGAGTTTGGGGTCCGGGAGCGTCAAAAAGTGGGAGATTCTATTGGGGGAATGGAAATTCACCATGCGACTTAGAGGGACCCCCGATTTTCACTTGGACTTGAAATAGGGTCTATAAGACGGTTGTTGAAATCCACTGGAAATATCACTGTTGCTTCCAAAGTTCTCAAATGTTTCTGTCTCAGGTCACTTTGCTACACACCAAGGGACCACCCAAGTCGTCTTGGGGTGAATATTTTTACACAGATGTGAAATACCTTGGGCCAAAAGGGAATGCAAAAATATTTTTCCTCGGCAATTTTTTTCTTTGCACTTGTCTAAGTTAAAAATGAAGATACCTGTGGCTTTTATGTGACATGAAGTATTTCGGAAATTAGTCGCGTTTGGATTGGAAATATTGTCAGCTAATTGTTTATACAAATGACACATGAATATAACCCCACTATGTTGCAAATCGTCATTTTGTATCCATGGAAGTTTTCCCGAAACAAAATCAATTGTACCGTTGCCTTCAACACTGAAACACAAATAGTAAACAAACAGTACATCGAAATGATGTGTTGCACTCTTACCCGAGGCGTTTACGACCTTCTTCGGTGAGTAACAACGTTTGCACTTTGGAGAAATAGCGACGAAAATCGTTGGTGCAATTTTTGTTTCCATGCAGTTTGAGCTTCTCGGCAATCACTTTGAAATATTCTGCAAAACAGTTATTGTTTGCGCAATGATCATCCGGCTATTTTCAAACACACCACCGCATAAAATATTCAGTAGTACCAGTTTGGTGCTACACCAATACCAAGGTGGGGAAATTCGGCAAAATCAAAGGAAGGCTTAGCCGAGGTTTGCCGAGGATCATTCCGCTTGGGACGAACCTCTGTTTAAACAATATTTTACAAATACCAGGATTTTAACGAAAAGCGAAAAAATCGGATTGTACCAATGGATAGAGCTTACAAAGTTGGTATATAGTCCCAACTAAATGCAAAATCTGATCATGCCACTATATACCAACTTTTTAAGCTCTATCCATTGTTACAATCAGATTTTTTCGCATTTCGTTAAAATCCTGGTATTTGTAAAATATTGTTTAAACAGAGGTTGGTCCCAAGCGGAATGGTTCTCGGCAAACCTCGGCTAAGCCTTACTTTGATTTTGCCGAATTTCCCCACCATGACCAATACTGATTTCTGATTCGGTAGCAGCTTGGCTGAATACTTGTATGGGAACGAATTCTTGGCTGGGTAGTCCCCCGATTTTTGCCATTACGAAATAAACTGTCAAACAACAATGCAGAAATAAACTTTATACTACCTTTAAAGTCCAATTTTGCCTCCACAGGTGCGGAACTGGCCACCGCCCCCAATACCAATTCCGGGTATTTCATACGCATCCACGCCGCCAGATTTGCTACATGAAAGATAAATATTTATTCAGGGATGTATTTTTCCTGAGGCATTCAACCTGAATATGAGTATCCAAACACGATCCATTTAGGGCTAGTTATGTTGAGCTTCTCGTTGATGCTGCTGATAAAGACAGCGGAGTCCGCCAAGGCCTGTTCGCTGGATAAATATTGCATACCCGCCTCTGACCTAAATGAAACGTAATCGAAATTTTATTCACATGAGCAATCCGGTATTCTTATATTCCGTTACACTTATTAGCTTTAAGGGAGACTTAGTAGAAGTAAAGTTTTTACCCCGGGACAACCCACCATACGTCAGTTTTCTGGAATCTCTTGCAGATAATTTTGTAATTGACAAAAGTGAATGAGGAATATTGTAACATACGGCTGGCTCTTCCCATAGTATCGATGTTCGAGTACGAATACATTTGCGCCGAATTCTTTTGCCCAAGGCATGTAACCCCGTTCAAGATCCCCTATGTCAATGCCGCCTTCTCCACCGAGTTGCAAAAAATTAACGCTGTTATTAGTCGCATATTCGGGATTGTACAGAAAAATCTAAAATAATAAGGAAACATTGCTGAGAATAGCGAATCAAGATATTTATTTTTGCGGGAGCAAGTGGAGCGAGTGAGTCGGGAGCGACCATCATTTATGGCAATGTGAGGGCTGTATAGTGCGATAAGTGCAAAACTTTTAGATTAGTAGCTTTGTAATGTCACCTGATCAAATTTACTTTCGTCACTTTTATTGAAGTGATCCACGTCTTGGAGGATCACACCGCCAAAAGTAACGGGAGCCGGCGTTGTGTTCCTAGCTTTCAAATCTTCCCCGAAAAACTTCCAATTCATTGTTGTGAAACGCATTTGATTCTTTGAACATTCGTCTTTTGAAATGGGAAATTCCTGAAAAATCTGATAATATTTTTTAATATGCAAACAGTTACCCTGACCGAACGGCTAATATTTAAGCCAAATGTGATATTGTCCGACAACCATTCCTTTGGATCCCGACGCTCGTGGGGTTTTAACGAAGATGGACGTTCTCCTAATTGACCCAACTTTTAGAAATATCAAGTTTTTTTTTCAAAATATTACCGTACCTGATCCGTGGGACAGTGTGCTTGAAGAAAACGCACTCTAAAGTTAAGTAAGAAAAATTAACAATCCTGGACGTGGATCCACTCACCAAGATGATCCCAAGACAGACAAATATGCCCACGCTCATCTTCGTCGTTTTGATCTACAAAAAATTTCTGTGAAAAAGCCTTGTGGCGCTCGAATAGCAGACCGAATTTTGTGTTTGGTTGAAAAAGACGAATGTCACTGACGAAATTGTGAATAAATTCTTCGCTTTTATTGTTTTTGGACGGCTTTCAATGTGATGTCTTCGATCGCATTCCTTTGTTTTCCTTCCTCATTTTTCGCTAACATTAGAACTTTTTTTATTTTTTGTGTGAGACATGTCTCAAATTTCTTGTTTTACGACCACTTTTGCATCGCTAAATCTTAACTACGCTTCAAAATAATATTTTCCATTGAATATGGAAATATGAAAAATAAAATTTTGACATTGACAATCAAAGAAATGCACTAAAGGGATGACACATCGCTTTTTGTGATTTCCGTTTTTGGCATTTTTAGGCAGAATGCCAAAATAACGCCAAAATTTGACATTTTGTGGTGAAACTAATGCGAAATTTGAATTCAGCGCCCTCGAAAACCCCCTTGTGTGTGTAATTTAGGTCGAAATGTCTAAAAAACACTGAAGTGGGCAGAACGCCAGAAAGTGGTGCTTTCATACGCCGGATGCCAAATCTGATACCAGATTTGAGTTTAGCGGGTCCGAAAACCCCCAGGTGCAAAAAATCAGGCCTGTATATAAACTGAAACGTCAAAAACTGACCATAGCGGTCCGTACCCTCAGAAATTTTTTTTCTAAAATCCAGTTTTCCTAAACTTTTTTTAAACCTTCCACCCTATGTAAAAGAACATAAATGTGCCCAAGAATCTCCTCTACAACATACTTTTTACCGCAACAGTGTAAGTCGCTCTATCAAAAAACTACGGCCATTTTAGTGCGGCCACCTGGGGTTGGAAAAAATGTCTAAATTTTGAATTTCCCGCTATAACTCATTTTTCGTGGTGGGACGACGGACCGCAAAGCAGGTAGGTACATAGCCCAGGACATGGGCTTTCCAACGATATATAACACTACTGTCCATATTAGCTAGAAAAAATAGATATGGCCTGTCAAATCCGACCACCTCGAGCATTTTTTATCGAAAAAAGGTGATTTCGAAATCAGCCTGAGATTTCGAAATTTCCCATTACCGAAATTTTTTTCTTCCATATTCTTGTAGAGGACAAAAAGTTGTGTCGATTAAGACACTTGGGCGCACCGGTCCTTCTAGGGTTAAAATTAAAAACAAAGGGTCCGGATAAACGAGGGAATTGAAAGTTTACATTTAAATTCCTGACGTCAACTAACATTAATACACCAAATAGTCCAAAAAGTAACACGCACTATTTTAAATGTGAGTGCTATAGTCCAAAAAGTAACACGCACTATTTTAAATGTGAGTGCTATCTGCGCCAAAACTTAGATTCCGAACTGAAATTTGGCTGCAATGTGCGAATATTTTTGAACTCATAGTATTCTGAGAAATTTTAATCGCTTAGGAGAAATTTCTGGGTATAGCTATACTAGAGAATTCCATGCTGAGTTTCATAAAGCTAAATATGAAACTTTTTAGACCCACTTAAAAATCCGACATGGCGGAACGGAAGCACAGCCGAATTTGCATTGTCCGATATCCTGAAAGCAAAAGGCGACGACGCCAGCATAATCGTGTATCGTAACGTAACCTGTTTCACCGGTTTAACATCCTATCAACACGTCACATTTCTCCGAATTTACATTAGCCATTACTAACAAAGTTACCGCATCTTTTCTAACAAAATTCGAGTATGAGTAGTGCATGGAAACGTATGTGCTTGCTCTAACAAACACAGGCGGTACTATATTCGTCCCTTAAACCTAGCCCCATTTACATAACCACCCATATCTGAAACTCGTGTGAAAAAACGGCCTTGACTTTTAGATAGACAGCCAAGACTTTTAGATCAAAACCAAATGAGATCCATAATTAAGACTTTTAGATCAAAAATTAAGAAATTAGAATAGGATTCCTCCACTAGCGCAACCAGGGGGGTACCGGGGGTACGTACCCCCTCCCCCCCAAAAATGGGAAAATTTGAAAAAATGAGTGTAAATCAGTCCAAATTTGGGCAAAAATTTGGTCCGGTACCCCCCAAAAAAAATCCAAAAGTTGGGGGTACCAAAAAAAGTGTACCCCCCTAAATGGCCATTTCCACTGAAACATACCCCCAAAAAAAATCCTGGTTGCGCCACTGGATTCCCCATTGGCTGGACCTTTGGCTGGATTTTTGTCGACCCCTAAATTTTACCCTAAGTCGAATATGACCTGGGACAACGACTCAACGTAGTCGAAAACCCCGATCTAGTCGAAAACCCGGGCCTGTTCCATGCGTTGTATATGATATCTGAGATATACACGGAGACGGACAGAGTACAGTGTTCTACAAGATTTCTGAAAAGGAACTACAGCCTATTGTTTTTGGACGTTGCGGAAATTCAACAAAGTATTGAGAGAATTATGCAATGTTTTAATTGTTTGGAATCTTATTCCGCTGTTTTTCTATGCAATTGTCAATAAAAAATATTTGCGCCCTACAAAATGGCACAATTTTTCGCGGAATATAAGGGCCCCAGAGGAACATTGAAAAGTAAGGCCCCGGCCCTTATTGGAGAAAATACAGTATGTAAATGATATTTTTTCAGGGAATACCAAATTTCTCGATAACGATGCCTCTGAATAAAATATAAGTGAACTAAACCTTATTTTAATTCGCCCAACTTTCCAGAGTAGCCGGTTTATGGATTCTGTTCAAGTCAACCTCCGAAATTTTATTCAAATTAACGTCAATCAATCAACTTGCCAACGTGAAGGTTGTGTGCATGGTGATGTGATATGAAAGAATAGACATCGAAATTATCAATCCTGGATATTTTATTACTTCAACAAATAATTAGTAGGAATATCAGCAATTTATTGGTTGTGACAATTAACAAACTTTTTACGAACCATCCAGATCAACTTAAAGAACTATCTGAAAATTATTGTCAAACTGTGGGAATGCGTCAGACCATGATGTATACATTATACTTTCACTTTCAAAACAGCAATAGCCTCGGATATTATTGCCAATAATTCAATCTTCTTATACCATGGTAATCTATGCTTGGTGAGAGGAATACTAAGAAGCGATCTACGAAATATACATGTGAGACAATTATAAAACAGTCCGCGTAGATCGACCGAACCCTAATCATGCTCGTATGTTGGCCGCGACTGGCGTACAACCCAACCCTAACAAAATAATATATAGAAAGGCCTGTGTTTGTCTCTTTTTTAGCCCACCTTGGACTTACCAGGCACCAGGTGCTGTAGACACTAGTTTTTCTAGCATTAGCAGCGTTTGCTAAATAATAAATCATTCTATGCACCGATATTAGAATTTAGCTACAGATTTTGTGACCGTAACGGTAACTGTATAAGAATGGAATGTCAGTGTTTATTCCGTTCATGGTGGGGAAATTCGATAAACGCAAAGGAAGGCTTCATCGAAGCTTTATCGAAGTTTTCTAGTAAGCGTTTCCTGTTCTTTCCCAGCTGCGCGCATTCGTTGTTGTCTTTCCAACGAGCTGGGAAACAGCAGGAAACAGTGGCCGGCGATTCGCGCTTACTAGAAAACTTCGATAAAGCTTCGATGAAGCCTTCCTTTGCATTTATCGAATTTCCCCACCATGATTCCGTTTCAGATTTATCTTGTCAAATCTACTAGCAAATAGTCTTTTTATGATTGCCATTTGTCTTATGGCCCTTCTTCTCGTGTTGGTGGCAGCCTATTGGCAATAGGTTTGTTTTCTTTATCAGAATCGGAGCGGACTTTTGTTTTTGCTGTGACTCTCGGTTTGATAGGTCCATGAACACTCGGATTCTGGCTAAAAACGAAACGTAGTGTAACCTCGTATTAGGCTTACCTAGGGATGTGCAATGATAACCCAGGATATCATGATAACCTTGTGGGTTATCATGATAAGCCCTCTTCATCGAAAAAGTTTATCGTTGAGGTTATCCTTGGAAAGGTTATCAAGGGTTATCAAAGGTTATCGTTGCACATCCCTAGTCTTACCTCATTTATCGGAATATTTGTCCCCCCACTAGAGAGTTGGAAGCGCTGAGGACGGACTTTTCACCTGGGGCATGGATTTTTGGCTCCGGGGCTTCCATTCGGTTAGAAAACATGCCCGGAGGAAAATTTTTTGAAATTCGCATGTTGTACCCCTGTTTTTACCCCCTCAAAGTTAGGCTCCGCCCTTTTCGTGTCCGTCTGTGACATATTGTTTGAGAATATCCAACAAGCGCCCAGAGGCGTGTGATAGCTCAATCGATAGCTCTCATCGAGAAACGCTCGGGAAAATTGAAATTTTCGAGATATAACGACAGAAATCGAAGTTATAACCCCTGAGGGCATTTGTCGGGATTTATCTCGCGATGTTATCTCGGATGAGATCTGGCGATCCTGACCACCTCCAGAGGCGAGTGAGGTGTCAAATGATAGCTCTCGGCGAGACAAAACGAATGGCACAAAAATTTTCGAGATTGGACCACTCACATTGTAGATTTTTTGCCTGAGGGGGCATTTGTCGGGATTTTGGGTTCCTGATCATCTCCAGAGGCGAGTGAGGTGTCAACTGATAGCTCTCGGTGAGACAAAACGAATGGCGCAAAAATTTTGGTGATTGGACCGCACACGTTGGAGATATTGCCCTGAGGGCATTTAGCTGTTTTTGGTCGTTTGTGGACGGGCGCAAAGCGCCCGACCTTCCTCCTTGGAATGTGAGGGAACTTAGAACATATGTATATCTATATTATATCCTTTAAAATCTATGCCGTTTTCTAGACAGCCGCAGGCCGACTTTCCTTTTAAGAGAGCGAAAGAAGCCTTTTGGGCTTTTCGGCAAATAATCTCTATGTGTTCTCCGAATTTGAGGTTAGCTGAGAAATAAACACCTAAGTCTCGTATTGTGGTACTAGGATTTACACAAGGAATTTCGCAGTTTTGCAGACTATATGATAAATTCTGATTCTTCTTTCTAAGTGTAGTATAGAGCACTTTTTAACCGCAATTTTGAGTCCGTTTAATTCGCAATAGTTAGAAAATCTGGTAATGAATGTTTGGAGTGAACTGTTTGAGTCGTAATTTTATCGAAAAATGTGGTAAGCTTTTAGGTCGTCAGCGAAAAGTTTACAGATAACTCCTTCTGTTTCACAAAGTTTTGGGAGATCAGAAACGTAGATGAGAAACAGAAGTGGACCATGGACGGATCCTTGGGGCAACTTGCCTTTCTAAAACCGTGTTGGGAGTGCGGTAAAATCTTTTTGTGCTCTATAAATGATGTGATTTCTGAGGCTATTAATTCTTCCATTATTTTTCTCGTGGAACATAATAACGAAATTGGTCTAAATTCTTCTGCTTTTGAAGACTTGGAAATTTTTGGGAGCGGATGGACTATTGATTCTTTCCAAAAGTGTGGGATTTGCCCTGTCATCAAGGAATAAGAAAAAATGCAATAAATTGGATAGCTAAGCGTGTAAGCGCAATTCTTAAGAAAAATATTCGGAATTTCGTCTGGAGCCGTGTTGTTCATGTTTTTGACTTTCAAAAAAAGTTGAAGGACTTTTGAGTAAGTAATCGGTATGAATCTAAGTTCGCCAAAATTTTGACATTCTATGTCTTCGATTTGTAATTTAGCGGTTGTAAATACTGATGAAAATTGAGCTCCAAAAATTTCTGCTTTTTTCTGGTTTGAAAAAATTGCTTCTTCTCTTTCGTCGAAAAGAGTAGGTGTTAAACTCGATTTTGTTTTGAGGAATGCGCCTACATGCTTAAAGCGTGTCTTGAAGTTGGAAATTCTAGTTTTCTCTCTATTTTTAAGAAATCTTTTTGTATGATAGTCAATATCATTTGAAACTTTTATGAATTTCTCTCTTATTCCTGGATGAGATATTTTAGCCCAAAGTTTTTTCCGATAGTCGAAAAGATTCTGGATGTGAATTGGTAAACGTGAAATTGGACTAACTATTTTGGTCTTAGGAATGAATAAATTTATAGCCTCAGAAATAACATCCATGAACTTATGGTACATAAAGTCGATGTTTGAGCAAGAATTAAATATGACATTCCAATTAATGTTTGATAGAAAATTGTTAATAGTCTCATAGCTTGCATTACTGAAATTCCTTTTCCACTCTAACCTATTTCGCAGGATGGATGTCGGTCAGGGGGGGTCCTATGGCCAACTTTTTATGTTCCCCTCCTACAGGGACATGTGATACGTCAAAATGCTCCCCTGGGAATTCTAAGAACGAATCCGCAAAAAAAAAGTTTGCGCACTTCTCAAAAAGTGGCTTTTTTGGCCAAAAATGTGTCATTTTTACCACTTTTTAGGCTACAAAGGAAAGTTTTTGTGTTCCCCTCCTTTTTGGGCGTGTGATATGTCAAAATGCTCCCCCGGAGATGCTGAGCAGGAATCCGCAAAAAAAAAGTTTGCGCACTTCTAAAAAAGTGGCTTTTTTGGTCAAAAATGTGCCATTTTTGGCACTTTTTTGGCCTACAAAGAAAACTTTTTATGTTCCCCTCCTACAGGGACGTGTGATATGTCAAAATGCTCCACTGGGAATTCTAAGAACGAATCTGCAAAAAAAAGTTTGCGCATATCTCAAAAAATGGCTTTTTTGGTAAAAAATGTGCCAGTTTTTGCCAAAATGAGCCATCTTTTGGCCATCTTGAACCAAAACATCTGGGGAGCTGATTTTTTGCACCCGGGGTTTGTTGGGGTGCTGAATCCGAATCCGGGGTCGAAAAAATTATCGGGGTACCCCCGGGGTACGGAAAAAAATTTTTCTGAAAAATTTTTTTTCGAAATTTTTTGAAAAATCAGAACCCCGTTCCAGCGGCCGATGGCCGCGAGTCTCTCTGACAAAATGGCAAGTGGTGCGCGAAGCGCCGCGGATGCACGCTAACCGCGGTAAAAAACAAGAGAACCCGCCGATTCGAGGCGGTAATCCGCCGAGAATCGGCGGGTTCTCTTGTTTTTATAAACACTAATTTCCGATTCTTTCTGAATTTTAACTAAGAACGAAATACAATTGTGGTCAGATGAACTTAAAGGTGGATTAATTTCTATACTTTCTACAAGTTTCTCTGAGGTGCAAAAAATTAAATCAATAATGTTTTGGTCTCGTGTGGGTTTCTCAACAAGTTGAAAAAGATCAAAGTTCTCAATAAAATCTATAAAAGATGATTCTTTGCCTCTACAGTATGGTTTAGGTTTGAAATTTGACCAGGTAATGTTGCGAAAATTGAAATCACCTGTTATAATAACAGGGAAGTCTACGGTTATAAATTCAGAAAGTGTGTCTAAAAGATGGTAAAAATCTTCAGTGGTTTCTTTAGTGACTGGTCTATAAACATTTATAATACGTACTTTTTCATGACTTAAAGAAAAAATATCTATGCATGTAATATCTGAGTTTTTAATTCTAGGAATTTTGACTACTTGAAAAGGTAAAAGATCCGAGATAAAAATACAAGAGCCACCTCCTTTTGAGGTGGTTTCTCTATCACACCTAATTAATTTGTAGGGTAAATTTTGTAAAATTAAAGAATCATCTGTTTTATTACCTAGCCAAGATTCAGTTACTAAAATTATTTGAAAGTTTTGAGACATAAGAATAATGCTAAGTTCATCTAGTTTGTTCATTAAGCTATGGGCGTTGAGATGTAAACAAGAAATTTTCGTGTCTCCTAAGTGATTTGGCTCCCCATCAGAACAGTGAAAATTTTTATATACATTAAAACAATTTAAAGGTTTACTTGGCTTGTCATGACGGTCCTATGCGCTTGTGTGTGCTTTGAATTCTTTCGGATCCGGCAATTCTTTGATCTCGAGGTCTTGCGCGATGTATCGGAATAGGCCGCTTTTCTGGTTCTGTTCGAAGCATTGACGGCGCAAGTTGTAGAGTAGCTTTAATTATGTGTCTGTCATATCCCGCCGAGCGGTAATCTTTTGATGTACTTCTGGACATTTTTAGTTTAATACGAAAAAATCCGACTCCAGAGGCCGTTTTCGGGCGTTTTTGTCTATGAATGTGGCAAAAATAATGTCATATTCGTGTTCCCCGTAACTTTTTGGGTAATATAGCACATTTTTCAGATTTTTTGAGAAAAAAATGTTTACGATATTTCACCCGCTAGCAAAAAATTTTTACGACTTACCTGAACAAAATTCACACCTCGGGAACCTCTCGAGTAAGAATTTTCTTTACAACTTGCTTAGACGAAACTCATTTCTACTTCTTAGTAGAACCGGAGCTACACTTGCAATCATTATTGGATTGAATCTGAATATGAAAGACATTTAGTAGCAGTGTATTGCTGACCGGAAATCAGACCTGACCGGACGCAACGCAAACAGTAGATTTTACAAAATCGACGGCGTGGTTTACAAAGGGAGAGATGAACGCACGCTGTCGATTTTTCTAAAATATACTGCCTGCGTTGCGGCATTCCAATGCGTCAGCCGGCCACATTCCAATGGCTCAGCAAAACACTATTTTGTATTCACAAAAACATACTTTGTAAAACTGGAGCTTGTTACAACATTGAGTTAAATTTGAGCCCCTAGCTCTGGGGTTTGGTGCCTCACTCAGGGACCCCTAGACTTTATAACTCCTTAAATACTTATATCGAGGACTATTTTATGTGTAGAGACAAGTCAGAATAAATAAAGTTTTCATTGACAAATAGATATTTTACATGGTCGTAATGCGATAGTTACATAGTACAAATTCCCGAAATCGTCACTTCGCCTTGCGGCATAGTGACACCCCTGATTCTTTCAGCTTCCCCCACTGCCTCTAGTTGCTCAGTCCTGACTATTTATACTGGCTGGAGCCGCTCCTATCCAGACAGGAATCTTGTGATTACCCCTAATTGGTCTCTCTGTCCCCTTCAGTCTTTTCCCAATTTTTGGTCTTGTAGTGAACTCTGCATGACAGCCCGGGCTAGTTTCAGGCTGATCACCACCCCGTTTGTTTTGAAACAAGCCCTAAAATCTCTGGGAAAGTGGTCACGGGAACGAAAGCTTGCAAAGTTCTGTACATCTGAGCGATCTTTGCTCAGCTGTGAAGCACGTGAACTTTGAGAGTCGAACTAGGCTTACCCCGAAATTATAGCTTTAACACCTATCACCCCCATTTAAGACTGCCCTCAGTCTTGGTCTCTTTAACGCCTATCACCCCCATCAGTCAAAAGCCCAAACAAAAATAATGATAAGATCCCAAGACATAAGAAATACCTGAAAAATAGGTTAAGTAGTGACGATAAAGATATGAATGGATCGGTAAAATGTGTGAATCTGTAGAGTTCTGGTTTGGTTTGCAGTCAAATTTGGGCACACCGAGAGATTGGATACGAGGCACACAAGTTACGTGGACAGGTCGAGAACACATGGCAAACGATCCAAGTACTCAAAGTAAACTCAAGAACCCCATGAGCAGCAGTACCCCAGTGAGCCCGAAAAATATAAATTGAAGAAAAATTGCAGACTAACTGATCTGGTAGTGTCACCCCTGGGCCGCCTCCAGGCATGGCACTAGCGAGATGAGTTGCTGTCAAAATTTGGTTTTGGATCTTTTTAGACTGAAAAAAATGGCACCCCAGTAACAGCCAGATTTTAATTCTTAAGTCGCTTAAGACTGGGTTCCAAGTGCATGTCCTGCAGGGCTGAAAGAATAGGTTCGGCGGATTCAATTTTTCGTTTGCCCTTGCTCAGCAGTACCCAGGCAGGAGCAATAGTGGTGAACAAGTCCGAGAGAACCAAGATTCCATTATAGTAAAGAGGTGTTTTGTGATTGTAAATGTGGTCTTCGACTTGCGCGACGTAAGGTTCGCCAACTATTAGTGAATTGGATGACAGCTCTCGGATTATGTCACCAGAGAGGCCCGGCTTGTTTAGATAGTTGCAGTCGCCAATTATAATGAGCAGTTCTGTGGGTCGTGTGATAGCAGTGCCAAGACGAAATTGGTCCAAAACAAAGCTCGGATTGCGATCTGGTTCAGTGCGAATGGTGACAAAGATTATAATGGCAGCCTGCTCTCCCTGAAAGCCTTCTATAGTTGACACCCCTATTTGGTCCCTGCTATACGCATTCTCAGTGAGGAATTTTTGCATTTCATGTTTAGCTGAGAGATAAGGCGTGATGATCATGACTTGGCAATGTGAGTGCGTATGACAAGCTGTGGCCATCTTCAAAGCTAAGTCCTGCTGACCCCAGTTAACGCGTGAAGCACCTTCCCACGGCTGGTCCCGACAGGAAGAATGGATCAAGAGGAGTGGATAATTTTGAGTGACTAAAGGAAAGCCCTTTCCCGCCCGTATGACATGACTTTTGTCCTCAGCTGTAACCCCTGGTACTATTTGCCCATTATAAAGTAATTTCGAACAAAATTTAGTGATTTCCGGATGAGAGCGCATGTTTTCCCGTAAAACATGAACTTTAGTGATACCCCGATCGATTATATGCTTGAGAGGAGATTCAAGCCCGAAAGGTGTCAGACCAGTGTGGAATGCAGTGAAAGGAGGAAGTTGCTTATCATCGCCTAAAAGCATGACACGAGCTCCAGTGTTCTTGAGCAAGTTCCGTAAGTTGATTTGACTGATCTGACTTGCCTCATCCACAAAGAACATCCCAACTTGCTTACGAATCGTTTTATTTTTACCCCATTGTGATCGGGTTCCCGCAACGATTGGAATTACTAGTTTAGCGACGACCAGAGAAATTACTGCTGTGTCGTCTATGTCAATGGTTTCGTCTCGATCGACTAGATCATAAAATTTGCCGATTAGTTTGTCCTCCCCTTCGCTAATTTGGGATGGCTGCAAGCGCTGTAGGTGTGCTTGGAGCCCTAATTCATCCCACAAAGGATTATTGTCTGTTCCGTGCCACTTGTTAGTTGTCGAGCGGAGCAAAAGTACCTGTGTTTTGAGCGTGGGATCAAGTGCAAGTAGTTTAGCGGTAAAATCAACAATTGTGTGATTCGATTCTGCGCACATGCCAAGTAGCGGGTACATTCCTTTGGTGTGTAAGTAATAAACGCATTTCGCGGCTAAGGTTGATTTACCCGTACCACCCCCTGCATGAACTGGAATAACTGAGTCCTCTGGATTCATAGCAGCAAGGACAGGATCTTTTTGCTTCTCGAGGAGCCCTTGGTCCAGAAGAACACGCATTTCTTCATCAGTCCAAACATGATCGGATTTATCGACTAGTTCATACCCCGGAATTGATGCTAAACGAAAATCACGGACGGCAGTTATCTGTGGAACGTCGGAATTCTGGCCAGATGAGTCATCCTCGGTGTCCGAAAACTCAATGCCTTCAGCCACAGAGTAAAATTCTGTACTGGAAAGCAGTACTTGGTCGCTCTGGATGCAACAACGTAGTGTTGTCATCCAGTCTTTTTGAGATAACCCCTCTAGTGGTGCTGTAAGATCTGATTCCCCAAAAATTCTTCGAAATGTGACAGTTTCCATGCCGGATATATCCTCGGCTGTTGGACTGACAATCAGTCCATTAATACTGTAATTTTTTTGCTTGCAAAAAATGTTTGCCTTAGAAAATTGCTTAAACCAGCGACGGAATTGTTGCACGCGGAGGCGTTTTTCAGAGTCAGTGAGAGGTGGCCTATCTCCAAAACGATTTCCCAAAACCAAAGTACATTCGTCACCGTGTTCTGGCAAAATATCAAGGACGCGTCTCCCCACTTGCGAGCTTTCGGCTTTAGCAAGCGCGCGCTGTTGGCTTACCACGCAACGGAATACTTCTTTTTCCCAGAGGTTGTGATTGAGAAAAACAGAGCGATCGTAATGATTTTTAGGATGAGAATAAGTCCGAAGCCAAGTAGACATTTGATCCGAGACTGGTGAAATCCACATAATTTTATATTGCCGTTTCGCCCGTTTGTCTACCCCATAACTTTCAGGAAGAAAAATATCCCCCATTAGTTTTTGATATTTTTGTGTGAGTACCATTGTTGCAAGCACAAATGAGTCTTTTTCCGGATATTCACTAAAACCCCGAAATTGTGCGCTGGAAATACAGGTCAAATTTTGAAGCAGCGAATTTATGAGCGTAAAGTTTGGTGTTGATACCCCATTGATTAAAGACACCCCTCGAGCTGTGATTGCTGTGATGACGTCCCGCTTGATTATATAGTGATTCCCGTCCGTCGAAAAGTCTGTTACCATATGCGACGGTGTCAGACGCCCAGTGACTATGATTCTGTGAAGATCACCCCTATGATAATACGGTGTGCGCCCTTGAATTAATTGCAACTGTTCGACTATTAAAGTGTCCCCTATGAGAAAGCTGTCTCCGCTAAAGCTAACGGCGAGTGGGTCGGTTGAATGTGAGCCTAGCCGCAGTCCAAAAGCTGACCCCGAAACAATTTGAGAAATTGTATAGGAACTGCGGCACGAAAGTAACTGGGACATCTGAAAGTCGAGTTAAAAAAAGAATGTTTTTGAGAAACAAAATTAGCGGGATTGGTTTAAGACCAAGAATGGCAAAATTGATCTTTGTTAAATAAGTTTATTATCCTAGAATTATTCGACAAACAGCCCCTAGCAAAGATATTGCTGAGCACCCCAAGTAAGTCTATTTTCGACCGGCTTTCTTTCTGGTGTTCTTTGGAGACGGCGAAGGCGGTTCAGGAACTGGGACCGATACCCCATCATTTGCCACTGCGGATGATGAATCAGCAGGTGTCTCAGCCGATGATCCAGGTGGAGTTGTAGCCCTAGAAGTGGTGGTAGGTGGTGGTGGTGGCGGTGCAGGAGGCATTACTGGGACTGGCCCAGACGTGTCCATGGCAACCACTGGCTCAGGAGCCACTTCTGGTTCTGGTGCTGGAGCGGCACCATTATCTCCGGAGCCAGGAGCAATGTCGACCAGGACTACAGTAGCTGGGAAGAAAGTCAGCCAAAAATGATAATTGAAACCGTCGACTGAAGACGGAAATGGCTGACCCGATTTCGCATAGCTCACAAAATTCTTGGCGTAAGTCGGAAAACTGGCCCATTGCTCCTCCGATAGTTTTGGAACTGCCTTGTTACCCCAATTAGACGGGCCGACCTCTACAGCATTAGACCCCGACGTTTGAACAGTATGTTGGGATTTGGACTTTTTACTTTCAGGCTGCTGGGAACCCCTGGCGCCACGACTGGTTGACGGCACGGGTGATTTTCTGGATTCCTGCTGCCGTGAACTCTTGGTGTCACGGCTGGTAGATGGAAGTGGTGATCGGTCTCGGTTATCTCTGGCTGCCGGTCGATCGGGAGTGAACGCACGATCTCTATCGCGCCGTTCCTGGGCCTGAATCTCTCGCAGGCGACCTCGACCTTCCTCGAAGATGGTACCGGCCATATTTAGGAATCTCCTGGCCCCTTCCAAACCCCTGCCGCCCGGAATGAATATGAAGACATTTCTGTTCACTTCATTGATCTCCATCAATGGCCCTGTTGGAGTGGGCTTAACTACAACACGAACTGGCTGTGGTCGGGTTATTTCAGTCTGGATGTGAGACGCGGCCCCTTCGCTCACAAGTCGCTCAGCACGATGTATGACGTCCCCCGGATTTTGCAAGGTGATAGTTCTGTCGCCCTTGGACCCTGATTCAGTCACCAACAACCACACTTCAGCCGAATTGGTACCCCTAACTGCTTGAAAGGCAAAAGATTTCGCTCCAACGTGAGGGACGCAGATGCTAGAATTTGTCGTCCACTCATCTGCAAATTAAGGGGTTATCTACTATATTTCATTTTTGTGAGAGAGTGAGAGAGAGTAGACGGAGAAAAGATCCTTATTTGCGTGGTCGAAGGTTTATACCGTGCTACGCCCGGTATACCCCCTGATTTTTCCCCTTGCTCAGAATTTTTGCATGTTGAAAACCGGGAACGCTGACAGGTTCAGCCCATGTTCTTTGAGCTGAGCCGCCGTATCCGGAGTAAGTTGCGGAAGCGTAAGTGCCGGTCCTGGTGCATCCGGTTCTTTGAGCCCCAAATATTTTTTAATTTGATTAAGATGCACTTTTTGTAGCTTTTCCTGTGGTGATTCACAGCTTTGTATAAATGCATGAGGATACCGAATACTGTGCCAATTTAGGTAATAATGACAAGTAATCTTGAAAAGAGAGGATTATGTTGCTTAGGATTAAACATGCTTTAGGTTGTATAGTCTAGTACCACATAAAATCCTCATAATTAACTCAAACGCAAAGAAATCCCTCATCTCAGAGTGAAAGGCTCGGCTTTCCACATCACCACTCCATAGAAAGCCAAAAGCAACACTGACGTCTTGGTCGTGGCTAAGATCCCCTAGCGCCGGAGCCCATCTTTGGTTTGTTCCCTATCTGTGTTATCTGTTATTGGGCCACTTTTTTTTTGATTGTCGAGTCTCTTGTCCATCCCGTGATTTGTTAGCCCTCTCCCGGCCACTAGGCTCAATCGGCTAGTTCTTCTGACCACGCACGCATCAGCCTTGGAATGTTCTTGTGTCCTAGTTGTTCCTTATTGAGCACTCTCCGTCTCTCATTTCAAACAGTGGCGAATAACAGACGCT
>JAKKPZ010000411.1:0-38026 GCA_022814885.1 Ditylenchus destructor
AATCTCACTTAACTTGTCATAAAATCCATATAATATTAATCCATTGCCACTCAATCCAGCTCAAAACCATCTTAATCCAGATCAAAACCATCATAATTCTGCTTCTAAATCTCATAAAATCAACGTAATATGAATAAAATATAGCTTAATCCACACAAAATCAGCTCAAATCCGCTTAATCCGGCTCAAAAAATGGTTTTTAAGGTATTCTAGAGCATTCTAGAATAACTTACCACACAAAATTCTGAAAAAGTTGATTGTGAGCACATCGGTATCGGTCTCGGTAAGGCATTTTCTGAGAAAACCCAAAAATGCCAGAATTTGTTATAAAAAATTGCCATATTTTGTTTCTTAAACACTATATAACATTCTAAAACATTCTAGAATACTTTATCACATATTAGGACAAAAAATTTGAAAAAAATGAGCAAAAATTTGAAAAAGTTGATTGTGAGCACATCGGTCTCGGTCTCGGACTCGGTATCGGTCTCGGTCGTTGATTGTGAGCACGTCGGTCCGTCGGTCTCGGTCTCGGTATCGGTCTCGGTCTCGGTACCGTGATTGTGAGCACCGGGTAAGTTAAGCGTAAACCTTAAGTTCGAGTTTACTCTTAAGCCCAAATTTAGATAGTAGCTCACGATTACTATTTACGTGATTCCAAACTGGTGTTTCTGACTTGATTTTATAGAATGCGAAATTTGAATAATGTTGACATTTAGACGAAATCGACACCCGTTTGGAATTTCGGAGAATATTGTCGCGAACGCGGATCGCGACTTATATGCCAAGGGCAATAATACGTCAGTGGTGGCGAGGATGGCCTAATGGTTAGGCGTTCGTGGAGGGCCCAAAGCGGAGTCGGGTGCAAGACCCCTTCCAAACCACCTTTTTCCGCGATATGGTGCCCCAAGGAATCGATCCTTCCTTCGTGTCCCTCGTTCAAGCAGAGATCAATGGCAGAGAAGCAAAGATACGGCTGATGAATCGACAGCCAGTCCCTGAGGGTGGCAGGGATCGCAAGCGCCCACAGCTTACTCATAACGCCGTCTCGCTGACAGGAAGGGCCGGCCTAAAGAAACAGTCATCCAAGAAAAGCGATCGGCTGAGGCATGGGACTGTCGGCTGCAGACGAGAAGGACAAATCATCAAAATACCGGCCAAAACAACAGAACAATTCACAACGGGCGCACATGTACTTTCTTCGGCCGGGAGTGTCGCGAACGCGGATCGCGACTTATATGCCGAATATTGTAAACCGAAGGTCCAAGGTTTGAATCCTTGCTGGGGCACCATATGCAAAATATTATGCCTTGACTAATATTTGCTGTTGACAAGAGCTTTTCACAAAATTTTTTATTCTGAGAAAAAAATTTAGACAATTAGACAATTGTATTTTAGACAAGAGAGCAAATTTTGATTTCGAAAAAACTGTGAAAAACTGAACTTTGTGGTAAAAAAGGAGGTTTAAATAGCAAGCCTCGTGAGGGAGGCGATGGAAGAATTCCTCATGAATATGATTCATCATGGGAGAAACGAACCGTGGCATTGATTCAAACAATAATTTTAAATATAATATTAAGAAATGGGTTTCTTAGAAGCAGATTAAGTGATAATTAAAAATACAGCAGATGAATAAATTATATTTTGATTATAATCGCTCAGCGATTATAATCTTTCAAGGCATTGCAGAATCAAGAAAGACATTGCTTCGATGGCTGCCATGACTTTACTACGCCGGTATGTTCAAAGTTTTATCATTATTTAAAGGAAATCATGCGCATGGTTGCAGAAAACTTCAACGGCTTTGAAAGCCTTTGAAATAATTTTGAAGTATTTACAGTGTAACGCAGTCAGTAGACTTTGCTAAATCACCGTATATTATACAGAGCATCTAATGAGATGTAACGCAGGCGGTAGATTTAGCAAAGTCTACTGCCTGCGTTACACTGTAAATACTTCAAAATTACTTCAAAGGCTTTCAAAGCCGTTGAAGTTTTCTGCAACCATGATCATGCGTTGAGGGAGCAATTTAGGGAAAGAAGCCGCTGACAATCACCGGACTTCAGGAAGAACAGACTGAAATTCATTTGGGAATAACTATTGTTGAACGGCAACATGATGAAGGTGAGTCAATACTGTTATTATTTCATCCGATTTACTAGCCAGCTGTTTAGTGTACATATTTTCATGGTTCTTCAACAATGAGATCTCGCATCAATCTTTGCCACACATCTATCATTGGTTCTCTCACCTTCGCGAACCGTTTGGAGCTATCAAAGAGGTCAAGCTGGTTCCTTTCGACCTGAAAATTTGGCAGTGCACAACTGCAATCAATCCGAATCTCCTCACCAAATTTTACGCCGAGACTTTGTCGATTGAGTTCGAGCGCGAGGAATTTGGATGGGTCAGCGATTTCTGCAGCAAATATTGCACCGCAAAACGTTTGATCTGGAATTTGGTTCCTTACAAATATGAAAACAGAACTGATGCTTCCCGCGACAAATTTTACGCTTTTATGAAGAAAGAAGAGTATGAAGATCAAGATGCCTATCTGAACACTATCATTAATTTTGTCGAAGATCAAGGCCAAAATTTCGAAAGCTTAAAGGTCAATACTGAAGGATGGCTCTCGAAGTACCAGTTTAGACCGAAAATGATTGAGGTAATTGTTAATGACATTAAGCTTATGACATTAAGCTTAATGATATCGGGTCGAACCGTAAACGTCATTCGAGAGGTTTCCAGGATATTACCTAGCTCCACCTAACCCCATTTTTACACAAAAAGACCTTTTTTGTGATCTCTCCTCACAAATTGCCATTTTGTGGTCAAAATGGCATTTTGAATCGATATCACAAAACATGTGATTTTTATGTAAAAAATGCCTTTCAAAAAATTATCTTTTCTACCACCATATTTCCCGTCGAGTTAAGTTGGTAAAACGCCCTCAAAAAGTTGGTACTTTCCTAAAGTAATAAAGAAAAAGCTTAGAATTCCATGTTTTATAGAAAGTTTTATTTCAGATGTTCAAAAGCCACCATCCAAAAGCCACCCGTCAAAATTGATCAAGACAACTGACTTTTTTTGTTCTGCCGAGAGTTTCTTCTTCATAAATTCAGATCCTGGCTATATTCCACCTAGTTTCCACAAGAGTGAGAACTCGGATTATATTCTGGAGGAGCGTGTGGGCGATGAAGGACGCATTCGACAAGTTATTTTTGACGTTATTACGACGCCGCAATACGAAGAGTGGGAAATGTATCGCTGGAGTGAAGATTACAATGATGAATATGATTTTGATGAAGATTACACTGACTCAGATTGAATATCGATTTTCTTTCATTCTTTACGATTTTGTTAATTTTTCAAATTCTGTGCTTATAAATTAGTTTTAGTCATGTGTATATTAATATGTTCTTGGTCCACGACAGGCTTAATCCGCCAAATCCACAGCCCAAGCCATTCGCAGTAACACCATTATTTACTAGAAGACGAAAATAAAGATAAGTTTGGCACGTACGTGGATCTCCCATATCTGGGCATGTCGCGCAGGGGTCCAAGAGGCAAAAGTGCTTGTCCCGGCCCTAGGAGGCGATCCATTTGCCGTTTATTCGCAAGTGCTCCCCTGCGCGAGATCCTTGATCTTGTAAGGCACGGTTTGTCCTTTCTCATTTTTTTCTCCTACCTTGCGATTTCATTTCTGACTCCAAAATATCCGACTCCAAAAATTCTTATAGCACGAAAAATGAGAAATCGACGCGATGATTTCATTGGCGCAAAGCTTTCGTTGAAGGCATTACATGAATATTTAAATTTTTATCTCTAATTTGTTGCACGTAAAAATGGATACAGTTTGAAATATATTTATATTTTATTATGAAAAAGTAATATATTACATCTCTTTTCTATGGCTTGCTCATCAAAACACTTGATTCATGTGACACTGTCAATGCTCATTCCCATTTGCCACTATTTTTCTTCGGCGAGTTGAGGAAGAATTCTCGTGACTTTCTCCATTTGCTTGAACACAGTGTCCATTTGCTGGTCCAGTGTCATCCTGCTTTTTAGCGATCGATGATCTCTGATCTTTGATGTATTTCACAGTTCTTCTTATCAACCAAATAAGGGCCACAAAACACAAAATTAGTGCAGAGGTCAGCACAAAGATCACATCTAGTGAGTAAAGCTCCACAAAAGACATATACCGGCCTTGGGTCTGCAAAGTGCCCGTGTCACCAAACTCGGCCGCGAATTCCGTGTACTTTAATATTCGCTCGTCGGCGTTCATCGGCTTCGCCTAAAGTTGGATTTGTTATTGTAACCGAAAACGAAAAAAATGTGAATCAGACATTAGGGTCGATTCTTGCGCTAATTCGCCAAAAAAAATGCCATATTTTTTTTTCATGAATTCGTTCTTATTATTCTAATACAGTTTTCCCCCAATAGTGGCACATTTTTTTTGCAAATTTTTGCCATTTTTTTGAAAAATTTGGAAAATTTTTATTCTATTAGCATACGACGTAAGCCAAAACGAAAAAACATGTGGCTATGGTCAAATTGAAAAAAATATAAATCTGTCAACCAAAAATTAATGTCAAATGCTGACGCATAAAAGTACCGTTATAGCACTGTATATACTTGCAGGCATTTGGGTGAGGATGAATCAGACATTAGGGTCGATTCTTGCGCTAATTCGCCTAAAAATGCCATATTTTGACCATAACCAAAATGGCTAAAAACGCCCAAATCTGCATTTTCGTTGTATAACCAAGCAGAAATAAATGTCAGTGTTCCGAATTCAGTGTAATCGAAAACCCCCTAAAATCACGTTTGCTTACGATTTTGAGCCGAAAATAGAAACTTTGAAAATTGTGGTCCCGTCACGAAAACTGGAAATAAAACCAAGTTAAACGTCTTTTGATTCATGCGTTTGTCACAAAACCGTAACCCAAACATCTTGATATTGTGGTCCCGACGCGAGTACTGACCCAAAATCGACTGATTCAACGCATAAAAGCACGACTGTATAAAAAAAATTTCAGAAAACCGTAATCCAAACAACTTGATACCTTGATCATGCGCGATAGGAGTGTTGCATTTGCCCTATAGGAAGGATCAGAGATTATTTTCTTGATGGCTGCGACAAGGTCCTCTTTCCTCAGGTGAGTTTTGTCCAAAGTGAGGGATGTGCCTCTTCGCTCCAGCATTTTGGCGTTGTGTTTTTGGTCGGCAAACACAGGAATGCAGATCATTGGCACGCCTTTGGATGGGCCTTCGATTACAGAGTTCATGCCCCCATGGGAAATGAAGGCCAACAGTTTCGGATGTTCTGGAAAATTGAAAAAAATTAGTTCTTACACCGGGGACGCTCCCGGAATTTTCTGACCCCGGATTCGGATTCAGCACCATCGAAAACCCCGGAGGAAAAAATTCGCATCTTTGATTCAAAAAATGTCACTTTTGGGCTAGAAAATGGCTTTTTGGCAAGAAAATGGCTTTTTGCCAGAAAAAACGCTCCTGGTATGGTTAGAGGTATATTATTAGACCAATTACCGTAATCTTAGGAGGTGATATTGGACACTGTCTCAAATCCATTTTCTAGGACCATTTCGCCAAATAATATTCTGGAATACTTATAAGGAAATGCCAAAAATAGGACGACCAAGGCAAAAACGATCCTCTTCTCATATAAGCCCGAGATTGCCTAGAGAAAAGTTCCGGAAGAGTTGACCTTTTAACAGAAATATCTCACCCAAAATATCGTTTTGCGGAAGCCACTTTCCAGTAAACACATTCTTATAGCCTCTGGCCACTTGATGCTCGTCCTTTTCGTACTTCCACAGGAAATTTATATCGGGAAATTCAGCGAAAGCCTCCAAAAATAAGCGCTTCATAGCCTCGGGCATTACTGAACTTTGCACAACGGTTCCAAAAGAGAACAAAATGACGCCCTTCTTGGCGTTGTCAAAAATGTCCAAGTACTTCTAGAACAAAATATAAGTATATGGTAACTGTAGCATCTAAGGAATTCACACCTTGGATAACGGCGCGGAGTGCGTTCTGCCAAGTCCTCCGATGTAAATAATTTTGTGAGTCGTTGGCTGGGCGTATTGAATATGTTCGTCGGTGTTTACAAAAACAAAAGCAGAATCTGCGATTGTGTCCTGAAACGAAAAGGAATCAGCAAATAATGCTTTGTTCTGTAACATTAATCTTTGTGGTTATAGTAAATCTTCGGTGTAAGCAATCCTTCGAGCCCTGTATCTTAGAACTAACCTCCCAGAACTAACCAAGCACTTGGGTTGATTTGGGGTGAGACAGCATGAGACTAATTCTGGCCTGAGGTCCACATCCGTGATCTCGGGAAAATAATTTTGAAATTTA
The DNA here is from genome assembly GCA_022814885.1 of Ditylenchus destructor. NCBI lineage: Eukaryota > Metazoa > Nematoda > Chromadorea > Rhabditida > Anguinidae > Ditylenchus > Ditylenchus destructor. The sequence continues at coordinate 6,385 of JAKKPZ010000411.1, forward strand.
GTCAAAATATATTCAAAATTCCTCAAAAAATAATTTTGAAAAATTAAGTGCCCCGAGGACCGCTCGAATTTTTTTGCCCCGGATTCGTAATCAGCACTATCGAAAACCCCGGTGCAAAAATCTTGGCCAGAGATGCCCAATTTTAGAAATGCCCGAATAAGCACGTATTCCTGCCTTAGACAAACTTCAAGAGTCCAAAACTCGCGCAAGCTTTGTGAAGTGAGTTAGTGCGTCCCTCCGGTTTTGATCTTCGGTGCCTTATTTTCTTTGTCCGTAACCTTTTCACCACCAAAAGACCACACCATTAGGTCAGAAGACGAGAGAATTTTGAATATCTGAATTTTGAGTATCCAGAGCCGAAATTTTTGGCACCCGGGGGTTTTCGGGTACGGGAAACCGGATTTGTCAGTAATAAAACTCCTTCAAAGACCTTCAACGGCTCACAAGGTCCTTGAAATTTTCTGCAACCATGGTGCCGGCAATAATACTAATAAAGCTAGTCAGTACTTGTCCACAAAGGGATACATTCGGGGGTATTGGGACGAGCTTATAACCGGGAATGGGTAAAACCGCTCGCCATTTTTGCCGTAACTTTTTAATGGAACCTTCTAGAAGGATGAGTAATAGCTTAAATGGAAGCTAAGACTCTGGGCTACAAATCGGTATATTACTTGCCACATCTCGATTCAAGATTCTCGAGATTTAATTATTTTTGTCTCAAAATTTCAACTTTTTTTGAAAATTCGATTTGTAGCCCAGAGTCTTAGCTTCCATTTAAGCTATTACTCATCCTTCTAGAAGGTTCCATTAAAAAGTTACGGCAAAAATGGAGAGCGGGGGGTTTACCGGGGGGTTTACCTAGACTCCTTATAACCTAAGCACATACTTATAGGCTATAAGTATGTCCTTAGGTTATAAGCCCGTCCCAATACCCCCGAATGTATCCCTTTATGTACTCCTTATAGGTTATAGGGCTAATTTTGTGACGAACAACAATAATAAAACCACCCACCACCATATTGAATCCGGGCACCTTCGCCTCAATCACCTCCTGTGTGCCGGCAAGGATCATAGACTTGCCGAAATAATGATCCGGCACATAACTGACGAAATTCTTTAGCCTTTCGATGAAACTCATTTGGTCTGTTGCGGCAGTAACGTAAGCAGGAATGAACGACGGACTGAGTTTGATGCCCAACAGATTGGTTATAAATGGAGACATGGGACCGCTCCAGGTGCTAATGTGCCGTTTTATCCCGAGATATTTGGCCACGCCCAATCCACACGCTTCGAATATCTCGACAACGGCCAAGTCGAAGTTCTCTTTTCGTAGCTTCTCCAAGTTTTCGGAGTCGTCCATTACCACTGGGATAAATAACTTTTATACTACCACTAGAATAACTGTATAACTTCTACTGCTCATCTTACAAATAAAACGTAGCGGGAAATCATCGCTCGAGGGTGTTTGAGAATAGTTACAATTGATGAAACTTTTTGCTATCGTGTCTGTGAATTCGAAAACAGATCCTGTATTTTCTCTAATAAATCCCCTGGGGGATTAATTACTGACGGACAATCACTTCGCAGACCACGTCAGTTTGAAGATCAAACCAAGGGTCCAGATCTTAGGGCTAAGCCTAAGCCTAATGCTTAAGCATAAGGCTTAATGGTCTGTTTGGTCTGCAAACTGCTTGTCAACGTACTATTATCCACATCCGGTGAGAATAGGCGTTTGAATTCGCGGGTTGTTAGAGCAGGCGCAGTAGTGGAGAAGAGTGGCTTGGCATGCAGGCTAACAGGCTTTTTAAGGCATTTCGAGAAATATGATGGAACCTTTTAAGAGTAAATCGACCCTGCTGAACCCAAATCCGGGATCAGATTTGAACTTTGATCTTTAATTTTTAAACTTTTTCCTTTAAAATATGGAAAAATCCAAAATTTAAAGTGAATAGTTCAGAAATCAAAGATCAAAGTTCAAATCTGATGCTGGATTTGGTTTTAGCGGGGTCAATTTACTCTTAAGAGGTTCCATCATATTGTCTCTAAATGCCTTAAAAAGCCTCTTATCCTCCATGCCAAGGCACGCTTCTCCACTACTGCGCCTGCTCTAACAACCCGCGAATTCAAACGTCTATTCTCACCGGATGTGGATAATAGTAATTATTTCAATACTCCTCCACGGGACTATTATGCCTTATTGTCTAACCTCTCATTTTTGCACACTATTTCTCTTTCTGTAGGGTCTATTACAGAGGAAGGTGCCCAATTTATAACATTTGGAACAATACAAATAAGGACCTTGAAAGTTTTTATGACTATCAACTTATTTTCCCAACTATGCGACTCCTACTAAATACCAGGATTGAGACACTCACATTGGCAGAATTCAGTCTTGATCCTGTGCATCATTTTCATCATTCTCATCAACTTTGAAAAGGATTCCTCCTGCCATAGCATTTCTTGAGATGCGGAAAGAGAAAAATCAGGAGCAAAACTATGGTTCTTTTCCTTGACATAGTAGCGTACATTTTTGTTTTTTGTTCCGCTGAAAGTGATGTTCTCGTTCAGGATTGGCTGGTAGACGACCTGCAATTTGAGGTGACACATCGATGTGACAAAATGATATTAGTGATAAAAATTTTCGCGCCTTTTTCCTAGTTTAAAATATTCAGTTCAAAAGTGAGAAATTTTTATCGCTTTTGAATTACAGTTGAGAAATTTTTTATATCGCAAGTACTGTAATCCTCTAATTACTCCCCCCTCCCTCAAGTAAATCACCCCTCAAATAATCCCTGGACCCCTTACGAAATAATAAGTCCCCCGGAGGAGTAATTAGAGGATTCACGGTGTTTATAAAGTAATGTACAGTCAAACCTCGTTATAATTCCACTCTGGTTCCGGGCCCAGGGATTATAGCCGGAGAAATTTTTCCAAAGGCAAAAGTGGTCCAAAAACGTCCCAAAATTGTTTTTTTGTGTGTTTTATGCTATTTTTACCATTTTCTATACACGTTTTCATTAAAATTACACTATTTTACTTTAATTTACCTTAATTTGGGGACGAATTTTTTAAAAATATGAAGAAAAATTGAAAGGTAATTTTGAAAATTTGGGAAAAATGCTCAAAATTTTCTCCGGCGCCGCCAATGGCCCGTTCCGGGCCCAAAAGGATTATATCCTACGGGTTATATCCAGGGGGATTATAACGAGGTTTGACTGTATCATGAGAACTAAAAACGTACCACATCATGGCCTGCAGACGCGAGAATATCGGCAATTTTTCCACAAAAAGAAACATGACTGCCTCCAAATTTCGGATTGTAGACCAGAATTTTATACGCCGCTATTGATTGAACCAGCAAGAGCAGCAAAATTACTGCGCGCATTTTCGAAGAATGAGAAATATAACTGTAAAACACGTTCGCCTTACCTTATATGGACTCGGAACGAAGCGCAAAGGAAGGAGATAAAATAAAGTACAAAACACAAAACTGGACGTGATTGGACACAACACAAACCACAATTAAGTCGGCGGTTCTGTCTGTCAATTTAGTGATCTGTGATGATGTCATATGATATGACCCTTGGGACATTTGAGTGCAGCGCTGGAATTTGATGTCAGTGTACAATCATTCAACCCTGATAAAAACAAATAACTTTTATTACATTCAACTTGGATCATAACGGCTGAGCATTAAACAAGTGCAAATAATTTCTCGAACAATTGCTCATAACTCAATTTCTTGATATGATCGGTGAGACTCGTAAAAACAAAAGTTGAACCTTAGATTATGCTCTTCAAATTAAGTAATTAAATGATATCATGATATTGCATTTTCAAAATATTTTTTAATGTCCGTTTACATACACCCGATTTTGGAGGTGGTCAAAAGTCTTCCACCAAAATGTTTATTTAAAAATTTTTCTTTATTTAATTCAACCAACGACTACAATAGCAGTTAATATTTTGTGGCATATCCCTTGGCATCAATTATAGCCTGGCAGTGGCGCGGCATTCAATCAACTAAATTGATGAGAATGTCAATTGGAATCTTGACCCATGCTGCTTCGAGAGCATAATTTAAGGGTTCATATTCGAAAATATGAACTCACAAATATAACATGAAAAAAAAGGTACAAAGTTTTCGAATATGAACCCTTAAATTATGCTCTCGAAGCAGCATGGGTCAAGATTCCAATTGACATTCTCATCAATTTAGTTGATTGAATGCCGCGCCGATTTCATCACCTTGTTTCATCAAACGTTTCGCTAATCTGAGGGCCCTTTTAATAAAACTTAAAATAAAACCCCAAACGAAACACATAACTGGACGTGATGGGACACAAACCATAATTGACATGATGGTGGTTTTGTCTGTAAGTTTCGCAATTCTGTGAACAGATATGATAGTTGATTTGATAGCACATTTGGTATTGCCAAATGAATTTGAACTATTGAATTTAGTTTAGTTAACCTCGGACACCAGTGAGGGTGTCATATTTCGTCATTGTGATTTCGCAATCTGCTGTTTTACTGATGATGTTATATATCGTCACGACGGTACGGAAGACCCTAGTTTTGGTCTTACCCAATAATGGATGTGTGCACCTACTTACCCCCTAAATCGACCAGCAAGTTCAATTCCGGGCTCAGATTTTGTCTGGTCCTACCACGAAAGTTGGGAAATGTGCATTTTTGGCCTAAAAACGTCCAAGTATGCCAACTTTAAACCCCAAAAATTTGCATAAAAAAGGTAATTAACTAAATTTTCCTACAAAATATGATCGCCCAGGTCACTATCATAGAAAATAAATATTTTTATTTTTTGGATTTCACCCTTTTTGGGCGCTGTAAAAGGAAACCGCGCCGACGTGTAGTGGCTATGATTTGCGTCTATATTTCGCAATGGACGATTTTCTCTGCTGAATCATCGAAAGAAAATCGTTCACTACGAAATATTTGACGCGAATCATACTACACATCGGCGTGACAGGAAGTAAATTAATTTAGTGCACTAAGATCGTTATCAGTTTTTTATTTGGCCGCCAAATCAAAAATTGATAAGGATATAAGTGCACGTAACTAGTTTACTTCCTGGTATATGTTCATTTTTCTGTCTCAAATGGACTGAAATAATTGAAGCAAATTGAAGTGCAGCAGATTGCGAAATCACAATGACAAAATATAATACATCTTCACTTGTGTCCGAGGTTAAGAGAGAGGAAATTAAAATTCGGACTTGAGTGAGGGTTGACTGCAGTGGCGCAGCCAGAATTTTTTTTTTTTTGGGGGGGTAGGTTTCAGTGGAAATGGCCATTTGGGGGGTACCGCGTGGAGGGCGCGACCGACTTTTGGATTTGGGGGGGGACCAAATTTTTGGCCAAATTTGCACTGATTTACTCATTTTTTCAAATTTTCCCATTTTGGGGGTGGGGTACGTACCCCGGTACCCCCCTCGCTGGCTGCGCTAGTGGTTGACTGTACATACTTTTTTAATCAAAAATGTGAAATACTAGTGCAAATGTGGATAGGTACAGGTCGGCAATTTGCAAAGCTTCGGGTTAGGTTAAAAAGTGTACCACAATTATAATATCGTGTATCCTCTATTTACTCACCCCACTCAAATTGTGTCTAACTCCTGTATGGATTTTCACTCCCTGGTTCGACCCCGCTCGGAGCCCTTGCCACTTTAAGCAAAACTGAGTGAATATTCGTGTAGATCTCGTCGAGTTACGTAGGTGTAGCTAGTTGAAAAATTGTTTCGCACTCAAGAAATGGGAGAAAATGACTTCGAAATTTGGTGTTTGAAAAATTACTCCTCGGGGGAGTAATTACAGGTATTACGGTATGTCTGGAATCTATAAAAACTTTTATTTTTGGCCCACAACTATTTTATTATTTATTCAACGACACTTGACAAGTTTCTCATATATTGCCCCCAAAAATCCTTACGAAATAATAAGTCACCTGGGTGAGTAATAAGAGGATTCCCGGCAGACTGCAGGGTGATAATTCGGATATCGACAGTTTGTTTCGCTCCAAATGACAAATTTTTCGGACATAATGCGATTTTAAAAAGGTAAATGTTCGATCATTGTGTCAATGAATCTTGAATCGAAAGTATTTCCTTGGATGAACACTGTGACCGTATTGTAGTTTATGGTTGCGCACTGTTTGTCAAATGGAAAGGAATTCAGCCAACGCATTCAATCTTTGAAAGGGCGAAAAAGTTTCTTCCTTCAAATTTTTATTCTCCTTAACTTTTGTTAACTTGCGATAAATCTTATTATTTGGTTTTAACGAGAGGTTAAAGTACAGAATAGGGGCAAAATACACTTTTTGTGCAAAAAATATCAGAATGTTTGATATTTTTCCTTTCCATTTCATGGGAACATAACATCTTTGCAAGATCGAGTACAATGAATCTTGCTACAATCGAGCCTCGTGCATACCGGATTTCCTCTAATATAGCCCCCCCCCTAATAGAGCGACCTCTAATTGTGCCCCATAAAATAAGAGAAGCATGCAAAAATTAGAGCTTAGAGAATAATTTTGCCAAAATTTGGGGGTTGAAATAATTCAGCCTCTGGGGCATAATTAAAGGAAATACGGTATGTCATAAAACACTTCAAAAATGTGCTTTGAATGCTGAAAATAGCAAAACGAAAAGTTTGTAGAACTGCTAGTGCTTGGCTGTATGCCTCTGGCAATGTGCGATACGTTGGGCTTAAATGCGTTTATGGCTTCAATAAAATCAAAAGCCGAATCTCGATTGTTCATTGCGAAATAATTCTTGAAAAACCAGGAAGTGGCGTTAAAACAGGGTTGCCATTTGTTCTTATTTCTAAGATTTGTTCTTATTTTGAGGGTCCAAATCTTAGAAAAATAAAATGTCCTTATTTCTAAGATTTGTTCTTATTTTTGGCCAATGTTCTTATTTTGTTCTTATTTCACGCAATATCCATTTCCAAATGCGAATTTTTGAAATACAAACAACTTTTCCTAAAAATTTTCGCCTGCGGCGCTATTTGGATGCCATTTTTCCTCCAAGTATTTTAAAAAATAGTGCAAATTTTTATGAATATCGCCTAAAATTGAAAAATTTTCGCCTGCGGCGCTATTTTTTCATTCATGCAGAATAAAATATTGGCATTATAGTTTCGGCGCCAATTTTAAAAATTTGAAAAAATGCACCCCTAAGAATGCACTTGAAAAAAATTTTTGCTAAAAAACCATAGGGGGGACCCTATGGTTTGAAAAATTATAAAAATGTTCTTATTTTTGACCCCGAAATCTTAGTTTTTGGGGCAAATGTTCTTATTTTTGGAGCCGAGTCGATGGCAACCCTGCGTTAAAATATGACGTGAAAATATTCCAAAAATATACATTTGTGTGAAAATATGAAAGAATTGGAGAAATAACAAGTCAGTACAATTTACAAGCAGAAACTCTGACTATTCATTCCGGAACAAGTCAATCAGGTTAATTCATTTGATCATAGTCGACATGCATAGACTTCCAGATCAAAGCTGGAACATTTGACCCAAAAATCGACCCGGTTGGTCCAGATCTGGGCTGGGAACTTTGATCGCGGGTCCGATCCGATCCTCAGTGACCCCCAATCCGATCCGATCCGGAGCCCAAAAAAACCGATATTTCCGATCCAAAATTTTTCACCAAATTTGGCTGTTTTTCAAAATTTTTCCCAAATCATCTAAGTTTGCTGTTTATGCCCAAAAATGGTAAAATTTGCAAGTTTTTGGTAAAATATGACAAAATTAATGTTTTCTCACGAAATTGCACAATTTTTCTTTTTTTTACTCAATTTTGCTAAATTAAGTAAAAATTTGGAAATAACACTGTGTTCAGACAAAATTTTTCGCGGGAGCGAAAAATTATGCAATTTTCGGTATTTTTGACTCAAAATCAGTAATTTTGTTACTAAAAACGACAATTGCCGTTCAATAACAATAGCGAAATAAAGAAAAATCAGCGCCACAGGCGAAAATTATTCAATTTTTGGCGATTTTCATATAAAAATTTGCACTATTTTTATAAATACTTGGAGGAGAATTGGTAACCAAATAGCGCCGCAGGCGAAAATTTTCTCATTTTGGAATGGTGGTTCATTAAAAAATTCTAAAATTTTTCCCGGCCGTGCCCTATCATATTTTATAAAAGTATTTATAAAAAATATATAAAATTTGAATCCGCCGAGTGCATTCTTAGGGGTGCTTGGATCGGATCGGAAAATGGCCAAAAAAACCGATCCGATCCGAACCCCGAAAAACCCGATATTTCCGATCCGATCCGATGTCCCAGCCCTGGTCCAGATCCGTGGAGTCCAGTAAAGCTCCTGCGAGCTCAGTTCTGAAATTCTAAAAATTGTTCGCATTAGTTTTAAGCTTTTTTTCCTTCTATTTTGTTGCACAGTTTTGGGTTAAATTTGTCCGAAATGTTTTCTAAACATTTTAGAAAAGAATCGCAACAGGTAAATAACCTGAGTCCTTAAATTTCAAGCTAGGATAGCAGTACATTGCAGGGTTGTATTGAGTCAGGAATTTCTTTCACTGTCACGCAAAAATCAGTTCCTAGATGCTTTGAACTTTAAAATGTCATTTTTTTGAGAAAACTTAGCTCAGAAAATCGAAATCCGGCGAGAAACAAATAAAATACCAATTTTTAGAACCATGCAAGATAACAAACGCGTAGCTGGTCCCAAGCGGAATTTTCTATAAGAAAATCAAAGTCATCTAAGTTTTTCTTCAAAAACTTGTACAAAGTCTGATAAAGTCGTTGAGTACTTTGGGTCGACATCAACTAGCGACATTCGGTATTGAGCAAGTCAGATGTCATTCTACAGCTCTCGGAAAGAGGAGACGAATAACACCTCATAACTTTTTGGCAAATACAGATGCCCAGTGAATCTAAAAACGTAATAAATAAGGAAACTACACGAAATCCTGACAAATCTCAGAATCACAAGGAGTGACATAGGATTGGATGTGAGCTTTTGGAATTTGACCTTTGGCAATCGATAGATTATCAAAAAGTAACTCCACGACACAAATGTCCGTTTTTGCTATGCGGACATCTCCTCTGAGATATAAGCGCTTAAAGTTTGCGAGAGAGCACGACTAGGCAGTCACCGGAAAAATCCGGTTCCAAATTGGCGCCGAAATTGGCGATTTTGTGTTTTTTGGAATCTACGGGGCCGATTTACTTGGAAAATTTTTTACAGCTCCGTAAAAAGTGAGAAAATTTGAAAGTTATTGCTATTTCCTATAGAAATTGGGCACCAAAGGGGGTCACAGATTTTTTCGAGTTTTTGGTCGGGTCCGGAATTTCTCTGCAAAGTAAATTTTTAGAGTAATTTTGATGCGGGGAACACTAGTTTGAGGTTATTTTTTAACGAAACTCAGGATTTTACGAGAAAAAAATAGATTGTCCGACACCGGAATCGAACATTTGACCGAAAACTCCAACTTTGACCGCTTATATCTCAGAGGGGATGTCCATTTAGCAAAAACGGGCATTTGTGTCGTCGAGTTACTTTTTTATAATCTAGCGATTGCCAAAGGTCAAATTCCGAAGTCTCACATCGAATCCTATGTCACTCCTTGAAAGAAAATTGCAACGCTGTAAGAAATATCATCAAAATTTTCACAGCTTTCCGTTTTCCATTATTCCTGAATTTTCATCGCATTCCAAAGCAATCATTGCCCTTTTAACAAGCATCGATCGTTCAACGGTGACCTTTCCCCTTATTGTTATCACCTGTGAAATATCAATCCTGGGACCCGAAAATTGCACTTTGAAATCAGCATTTTCTGCTTTCTAAAGCTTTCTTCACAATTCTAGATGATTCATGGGCAAATTTGTACTCTTAGGGCACTTAGGATTGGACTGGCATGGAAGAAATCGAAATATTTCGGAATCATCCTTTACTCTTGACTTTCTCCGAATTCTTGAATAAAGTAGAAAGTATAAAATACAAACATTCCAACTTTCTCTTATAAACAGTTCAAGATTTGCCTAGTAGCACAAGTTTTGGATACGATTTTTAGCTTGTTAGGACAAATTTCAAATTTTGATAAGGAGCTAGGAAATTATTTGGTTTTAAAATTTTTGTTTGTTTCGTCCAGTTTTATTGAATATTTTCCGCAAAACTGTTAGTTAAATTTCATGGTAGGGCATAATTAGAGGTATTACTGTAATCCGGGCAGGGAAATTAGACCCCGATTTTAACGCCGATTTTTCTCAGCTTGGATCCAGTCATATTTTCAGCCCGGCTTAAAAGAGGAAAATTTTTGGGAAAAACTTTTATCAGTTTATACTGAAAATTTGTTTTTCTGGAACATATATATTTGGAAGAAAATATGAAACATTTCGTGTCCAATTTTTATATTTTGTTTTATAATATTTATATTTTTAGTTCCGACCTTCCTCACTTTTGTAAATATGATAAAACTTTCATATCAAATTTTGAAATTTTTTGTCTGGTCATTTACTGTGATATGGAAGTAGACAATGATGACGAAATTCGATTTGAATATGCCTCTTTTCGCGCCTTTGGCATACAGTATGTGAGATATTTTGAGGCATTTTGAGGCTTTACAAGGGATCTTGAGTCAATATGATGAAACCCTTGGAGACTAAATCGACCCCGCTGAGTCCGAATCCGGGATCAGATTTGAAGTAAATGACCCAATATTGGAAGCATTGCATTCATTCTAAGATCGACATCTCAAATTTTCATTCATTCAAAATTTTCTCTCATGCAAACGCACTCTTTCCTCAAACATCACTCTTGACTGCAATTCTTTCCTTGTAGATTGTTATTCCTTGTTGCTTTTGGCTATCGAATCAAAGAACGATAAGAAAATTTCCTTTTCTAAGCCGCATTCAATCATTGTTCGGTTCTTGTTTGTATGTTTCCATTTAAAAGGACATGCACTCAAAAATGTAATCTTCAACGCGAAGCAAAAAAAAACCGTCATTCATGTATCATATGAATGTTGTGAATGTTCAATCAAAATAGAAAGTGCAAAAGACGTGATTCAAAAGTGCAAGTATATAAGCAACGAATTTAAATTTTCAAATGATGAAATTTTCGAACCACTTTTCTAGGAGTAAAAATATTCGAAGATTTTTTAGCAATATTTGACTCAGTTATCCCCTACAAAGTACAATTTCGATTCGCTGATGAAAAATTTTTTATATGGATTTTGAAAAAGTAGCCTGGCAGCCCCTAAATTTCGGTCGACAAATTTGCCATTATCATTTTTTGTCCCCAAATAAAAAACTCAATCTTCCGCTTTTCAGAAAATGTCCTCTCCTCTGAAAGTCGCTTATTTCGGAATGCAATGCTTTTGGGGCGCAGAGTCGAAAGTTAGCGAACTGAACGGCGTCAAGAAAACCCGTGTGGGCTATGCCGGAGGAACTATGCTTAATCCGACATACTACGATCTCGACGATCATATCGAGATATTTGAGGTGACATACGGTAGGATACTTTCCGGTTGAAGTCTTCATGATACTATCACCATATCGCTATTGAAATCAATAAAACCCTTAAGAATTGGAAAAAAATTCAATGTATTAGGTTGTCTACTAAGTTTTGACACTCGAGGCAGGATTTTTTTTCGTATCGCGCCAAAAATGACCATTTTTGGGCCATTTTTGACCAAAAATGGCCATTTTTTGAAGAAAATAGCGGTTTTCTCAATTTTCGTGGCGGGAACAATTGAAATCTGACCTCAAATTCGGATTTCCCGCATCGAAAACCCCTATATAGGTGAAATAGGCAAAATTTCCGGACCCTCGATTTTCCGCTAAAAAACCCTGCCTCGAGTGTCAAAACTTTGTGGACAACCTAATACCTATATTGAAAATTTCAGACGAACAGCAGGTGACATATAAGGAATTGCTCGACTTTTTCTTCGCGCATCACAACCCATGCGAGCCTTTGAAGCGCCAGTACATTTCCGCCATTCTCTATGTCGACAACGAACAAAAGGTGGCCGCTGAGAACGCCATAGCCCAGCAAAAAGTTAATATTTGGACACAACATAGTCTGTCTTCCAAACTTTTCATCAAGAACATGATGACAAAATGAAATGAAGAAAGAAATGTTTCAACGAGCTTAGGCGGCAATTTGGATGTGATTTTTGCCTCGTTGAGCAATATTCTCATTCAAATTGCCGCCAACTTTTGATGACTTATTCTTTTCCTCATTCCATGAGGAAAAGAATAAGTCGTTTTCTAGAAGAAATGTTTGAATGACCTTTGAAATGACATTTTCAAACGATGTTTCATAACTGTACTTAATTCCAGCACAAGCATCATCTGAACGTATATGGAATACAGACGCATGTTGCCAAATTGGACAAGTTCTGGCAGGCAGAGGATTATCATCAAAAATATTGGCTTCGCTGCGAGAAGGACATTTTTGATAGAGTGAGTTATTTCTGTTAGCTAGATTAGAGGAAAAATCTGGACGAAATCGCGGGTCCTATAACTAGTGATCAAAAAAAGTGAAAGTTGAAGTAATACCAGTAGAACTTTAAGAAAGCGAAATGATTCCGCCAACTCTCACTTTTTAAATGACCAACGGGCTCAGCGGATTGCCATGTTGTTTCTAAAATGAGGACTATTACCGTAACCAGGGATGGGCATAGTGTTCCCAGTCGTCTCGGGATACAGTAGCACAGATATGAGACCATCGGGAGCATGTCACTTCTTCAGCCAAAAATGTGTACTATGCAAGCCCAGTAATATAGTTTAAATCCCCGGTAAATCTTAGTTTAGATTAGAGATCGGACAAACGCGTTTTCCGAAACCGAAACCGGTACCGAAATATTCGGTTTCTATCGGTATTGCACAATTTTTCACGAACCGAAACCGAAATTTTTTCGGTTTCGTATGAAAACGGTACCAAATTTTTGATTTCGTCCGATCTCTAGTTTAGATAGCAATCAAATTTTTCAACACCTGTAAATACTACTCTAACAAAATTCCAGCTCAAACTGTCCGACCAAGAAGTGGTCGACTCCGAACTGGCTTGCAAGTTGAACGCTCTTTTGGCTGGCTATAAAAATCTGGAACTCCTCAACCAGTTGGCTGTCAAGTATAAGCTTCCAAAGGAAGTGGTCTCCGCTGTTGAGACCATCGTCAAATCGGGCGGTAACCCGAGAGCGTGCCATTGAGAAACGGGCGGGATCCTGTATCATGTTCATTCATATCAGCAAAAGATATGTGACGAAAATATATTATTAGCAATTACAAAGCCATTACAAAAATGTACCAGGTGGCCACATAATATCGCGGAATTTTATTTATGCGTTTAAATTCGCGCCATTTCAGTTTAACCCCTTTAGAAGGGGCTATCTCAATTCTGATATTACTAACTCCCTCTAAAATCGTATTCTAGAGGGGGTTAGCAATATCAGATTTGAGCTAGCTCCCTTCTAAAGGGGTTAAACTGAAACGGCGCGAATTTAAACGCATAAATAAAATTCCGTGATATTATGTTACCACCTGGTATTATTAGCAATATCCAAATAGTCTGAGCTAGTCAATCATTGGTCGTATCGTAATGCTCTTCAAACCGTTAGTTTTCTTTGTATATGAATATTGCCTATAATGTTCCAAATAAGGCTTACTTTATACAAATAAAGCTTACATTGGAAGAACATTGATTGTATCAAGACATTATTACTTAACCATAATCTTCAGCTCACAATTTTCTTTCTTGGCTCAAAAGTTGTACCCGAAGCAATGAATACAAAGATTTCAATTTCATGCAACAGAGTGATGAAATCGCTTTTTGGGCCACTTTTCACTAGGTTGGCCATAAGTCTGATATTACTCATCCTATGGCAACTTTTTCTCTAGTTTACAATGACGCAATCAGAGTTTTGAATTCGCGCCGAAAAGTACCCATTTTTATCCCGATCTCATCAGATCTTGATGAAATAATGTAGCCCTAGCTTTACTGATATATGAAACTTTCCGTTTCTGTGAGTACGCACAAAGCCTATCATTTCACTACAAAAACAACCATCTAGTCTGTCCGTGCGAACTCAGCCATCTTCAAAGAAGCAGAGGCAGAAATATAGCAGTAATCACAGTGTCCTATCTGCAGACAATACCAGACAGAGATTTCAGTGTGGAAGCGTTATGAATCCACTTCCACACAACAAAAGACAGCAAAAAGCATTACTCTTTCATTTTCTCTCTTCCCTCCTGCCCATTTCTTTGTTCTAATATAGAAATCAGTCGTTTATAAACCCAAAATAAGAGAGCTTTTTCCAAGGGGCCTGAGCTGAGGAGGTGGCCAGAGCCGGGCATATCACTTGCAAGGGCTGTAAACGGTTGTGTTAAGTGATAAAAGGGCCAACCGGAATCTGGTATGCCAATGGAGACGATGTATGATTGTTTGATGTTGCCCATGTTTGAAAACTAAAATTACACGCCGATATGTCCGGTGACATTGGTCAAATCTGTTCCCGCTATCCCGTGAAGCGCAGAAAAAAGTCCCATTTTTGATGCTGAGAGATCCAAGTTTTGTATGAAAAAGAAAATTTACACATTTATTCTTTTTACAAAGACAAATAGGAAAAGCTAACATCACAATGAAATCGAATGTCCTAAAACGTTTATTCGGTTGACAGGCTAACCAAACTTCACCAGTTTGCCAGAAAAATTTTTTATTGCCAGAAAAATGCTTATAGCCAAAAATTTCGCATTAGTACAAAGTCAGCATTCCTAACAAGCAGTTGTCCGAGAAATGCTTTGTCTATTCTCCTTGGCATCGCTGGTCAAAGACATTACAGCGGACGTGCCTCTTTCCTTAGTATAGAGCTTGAGCGCATTCTTGATCATACGAATGCAATCGTTCCGGATGGTCTTGTTCATGGTCAGGAAGATCACCGATGGAATGCCTGAAAAATTCTTCTAAGAAGAATTTTTGAAATAATTTTTGAAGCCTTTTTTGCGCAAAAATAAGTTCTACATTTTAAATACATGTCTAATTTAGAGCAATAGATTTTGACGCGTTTGAATTCGCGCTATAAAAGCTCTTCAAAAAGAGGCGCATATTCAAACGCGGTTCTCTCTTGGTTTGTCTAATATAGTATATTCCATAGGACTGCACCCGCGGCTCCGCCGCTTGGCGGCGCCACCCATATCAGCATGCCTCAGGACTGCAATCGACTCAGCTCACCGAGACGAAGCGTATCCAGGGCCCTGCGGTCATACAGGTAAAACCGGTAATTACCGGGGGTCCAGCTTTTGGAACAAGCACCCCTAAGAATGCCTCAAAAATAAGTTCACAAAAAAACAAAAGGGTCCCCCCTTTTGTTTTTGAAAAGTACCGGGGGTTCAAAAATTCTCACCGCAGGGCACTGAGCGTATCACACGCCCGGATCCGCGTACCGACGCGAAACTTGCCCTTTTACGTGACACACGGATGTCACGTTTTCACGTATGGCAACCCCAAATCTGACATTGATAACCCCCCCCCTAAAATCATGGGTTTTTTTTTGGGGGGGGTGGGGGTTCCCGCGAATTTGGGGTCCGGGACCCCCAAAAAGCGGGAGATTCTATTCGTGGTCCCCGGACACCTATCAACTTAGACCCGATTGTTTTGTCCAAAATGTTTCATCAACTCGTTTCCGATACAGTATACTTACCATGAACTAGGAGCCAGCAATACGACGCGACGTATATGAATATTGGTTTTGTTGGAAAATATTGCAAGTAATCGTATATGCCGGAGCCGACTGCGTTCACGCAGCTCAGCAATGCCACTTGGATAAATGCCTGTAATGGAAGATTGCTTATAAGGGAGAATACCAATTTGGGGAAGATTTGAATTTTTTGAACGCCAAAGGCTGTAACAACAAGGATTCGAACAACCTGGGGCTCCAAGGGACTTAATCTTAGGCTTAAGCTCCCGAACAACCCTTAAGGTATGAGCTTTAGGCTAAAAGATCACAACGCCACAACTTTTTGGCAGGAAGCACTTTCTTAGCCTCTTAGAGGTGTTCTAGAACATTCTAGAATATTCTGTTTGTGCCTTTCTGAACTGTTTCATAATTTCGGCTAAACAATTCTGCACAAACAGAATATTCTAGAATGTTCTAGAACACCTCTAAATAGAGTTCCCCCAACTTGGTACTCCCCAAGAGGGTATTTCTCCGCTTATAATTTCCAACTAGCCGAGCAGAGCTCGGCTAGCTGTCGGGAGTCTATATTCGTGGTTTAGATTGAATTCGTTGGTCAATAAATTTTAATTGGGTGAATATGAATAACAGTTTTGGTATTCGCTACGCGAAAGGAGCTCGGCCTGCGGCCGTCTAGAAAACGGTATAGATTTTACAGGGTATAATACGGGTAATCGTTGCGTTATACCTACAATAAAGAGGTTGGGGAACTCGACAATTAGGTGCACGTTTGTGTACGATAGCTTAAAATGGCTTATATAAGCCATTTTAAGCAAAATGCCCTCAGGCCAAATAACTTCGATGTGTGTGGTCCGATATCAAAAATTCTTGTGCCATTCGTTTTGTCTCACCGAGAGCTAACGTTTGACACCTCACTCGCCCCAGGAGGTGGTCAGAAACCCAAAATCCCGAGATATGCCCCAGGGCAAATATCTCCATCGTGTGTGGTCCGATATCAAAAATTCTTGTGCCATTCGTTTTGTCTTACCGAGAGCTAACGTTTGACACCTCACTCGCCCCAGGAGGTGGTCAGAAACCCAAAATCCCGAGATATGCCCCAGGGCAAATATCTCCATCGTGTGTGGTCCGATATCAAAAATTCTTGTGCCATTCGTTTTGTCTTACCGAGAGCTAACGTTTGACACCTCACTCGCCCCTGGAGGTGGTCAGGAACGCCAGATCTCGACAAATGCCCTCAGGGCTCATAACTTCGATTTCCGTCGTTAGATCTCGAAAATTTCAATTTTCCCCACCCAGGCACATTAAGAGGAAGCGATTGAGCTATCACACAGCTCTGGGCGCTTGTTGGATATTCTCAAACAATATGCCTCGGACAGGAAAAATTAAGGGGCGTGGCCTGACTTTGAGGGGGTAAAAACAGGGGGTTCAACATGCGAATTTCAAAAATTTTTTTTCGGGCATGTTTTCTCACCGATTGGGAGCCCCTTAGCATGAATTCAATACCCCAGGTGAAAAGTCCGTTCTTAGGGCCTGTCAACTTTCTATGGGGGGGGGGGGACAAGGCAAAAACAAAATAGGCCAGGACAAAAAATTTCGGCGCGGTGACCTGATTTTGGGGAGTTTCACCTGAGAAAACCGACATTTTTGGGTTTTGTCCAATTTTCCTTATATATTCATGAATACGTTTTTATGCCTTAAGTAAACCATAAAACTTCGCATACCGTTTTCTTTGCCGCGTTTTTGGTTCCTATCGAATTTACAGCGTTCGCTTTATCCGAAATGGAGTGTTTGACGAGAAAAGCTATGATGAACACCAAATATAGTCCTGTCAACGCTAGACATACCATATCTGAAAGCATCCTTATACAGTCTTTCCTACTTTAAGTGTAGGTCCGGAAAAACGAGGGTAGACTACCGTAAATCCGGTACTTGTACCGAATGCGACCCCCAACCATCTATATACAGAAAATAGCTTATTTCGTCATAAATAATTTATTCAAATATCTTCAAAAACGAAAAACAAATTTTAAGGTCGATAAATTCATCCCAAGTTTGACCTTAAGAGCAAACTTAAGCATGCGCTTAAACGCGTAAATCGCTTTAAATAAGCTTAAAAATCAGTTTCAGAGCCGGGGAAACGTACATTTTAAGTGTTTTCGGGTAATAAATAAAACCCTTCAATAGGGTTGGGACAAAAAGAGGCTCTGTGGCATCGAATAAAGCCTATGCCCCTTCCCTATTGCGCAGAAATGTGTCAGTGGTCCCCTAATTTTAAAAGGCCGATAGAACAGGCTGTTTTTGTCTTACACTTATTGTACTTTTTGTTCTAATGATCCCAGGTTTCCTACACCTATGGGACATGTTTATCGTCCTAAAGGCATATTTCGCATTATCACCAATGATCTCAAAAATTCGTTTGAATTTGGACTCAGCGTGGTCAAAAACCCATAAACCGTGCTTTTCCCGACCACTGGGAGCGAATTACGAGTTTAAGTGCATGCTTAAGCTTGCTCTTAAGGTCAAGCTTGGGATGAATTTATCGACCTTAAAATTTGTTTTTCGTTTTTAGTTATGATTTTGAAGATATTTGAATAAATTATATATGACGAAATAAGCTATTTTCTGTATATATATATGGTTGGGGGTCGCATTCGGTACAAGACTACCGTAAATCCTCTAATTAGTCCCCCGAGGGACTTATTTTGTAAAAAATAGCAAAATTTGCAATAAAAATTCAAATTTGCGCCAAAAAATTTGAAATTTGGAAAAATTGGAAAAATACCCATTTTTTTTGGGGGGGGACTAAATTGAGGGGGGACTTATATTTTCATTGGGGGTCCAGAGGGGGGACTTATTTGAGGGGGGACTAAATTGAGGGGGACTAATTAGAGGATTTACGGTATATCCATATCGGCTCTAGCTGAAGCCGCTCGGCTTCTGATAAGCGGACTTACAGTTGTGGAAAGTATGGGGAAGATTCGCATAAGTCCCGTTAGTGTCCTCAATATAGCCAGTGTGTGGGTTGAAGAACCAAGCACAGAAAATGCCTAAAGCGAATCTCTCACGGAAAATTGTTGACCAAAAATCTCAGCTCGTTATTTTGTACGTTTTGCTTTTCAGATAACTAATTCTGGAAAAAATGTTTTGGCAGAAACTAAGAACTGCGCAAAAGTTTGATAAAACGAGGCTTGCAATAACAATGGATTTGGTGGCATTTTTATAATTTTTTATATATCCAGCCTATTTAAAATGTGTAAGCATCAAAGAAATGGACAAAAGTGAGTCTAGGTAAACCCCCCCGGTAAAATCCCCCGCTCGCCATTTTTGCCATAACTTTTTACTGGAACCTTCTAGAAGGATGAGTAATAGCTTAAATGGAAGCTAAGACTCTGGGCTACAAATCGGTATATTACTTGCCACATCTCGATTCAAGATTCTTGAGATTTAATTCTTTTTGTCTCAAATTCTCGAACTTTCAAAAAAAGTTGAAATTTTGAGACAAAAATCTCGAGAATCTTGAATCGAGATGTGGCAAGTAATATACCGATTTGTAGCCCAAAGTCTTAGCTTTCATTTAAGCTATTACTCATCCTTCTAGAAGGTTCCAGTAAAAAGTTATGGCAAAAATGGCGAGCGGGGGGTTTTACCGGGGGTTTTACCTAGACTCACCAAAAATTGTAAACAAGTCACAAAAAAGGCGGCAATTTGAATTGAATTGTTGGAACTGCGGGAATATTATTTTTGTCTCAAATTTTCGAATTTTCAAAAAAAGTTGAAATTTTGAGACAAAAATAATTAAATCTCAAGAATCTTGAACCGTTGTATTAAAGTTGGGGAATGAATGTGAGCTTTCAATGAAGAGGTTCAAATTCAAATTTTTTTATTGGTTTTTTGTCATACCACGTATTGGGACGGGCTTATAACCTAAGGACATACTTATAGCCTATAAGTATGTCAAATCAAAAATTGGAATGGGTAAAAACCCCCCGGTCAAAAAACCCCCGCTCGCCATTTTTGCCATAACTTTTTACTGGAACCTTCTAGAAGGATGAGTAATAGCTTAAATGGAAGCTAAGACTCTGGGCTACAAATCGGTATATTACTTGCCACATCTCGATTCAAGATTCTCGAGATTTAATTATTTTTGTCTCAAAATTTCAACTTTTTTTGAAAATTCGAGAATTTGAGACAAAAATAATTAAATCTCGAGAATCTTGAATCGAGATGTGGCAAGTAATATACCGATTTGTAGCCCAGAGTCTTAGCTTCCATTTAAGCTATTACTCATCCTTCTAGAAGGTTCCAGTAAAAAGTTATGGCAAAAATGGCGAGCGGGGTTTTTACCGGGGGGTCCCCAAAATACGTGGTATGACAAAAAACCAAAAAAAAATTTAAATTTTTAACCTCTTCATTGAAAGCTCACATTCATTCCCCAACTTTAATACAACGGTTCAAGATTCTTGAGATTTTATTATTTTTGTCTCAAATTCTCGAATTTTCAAAAAAAGTTGAAATTTTGAGACAAAAATCTCGAGAATCTTGAATCGAGATGTGGCAAGTAATATACCGATTTGTAGCCCAGAGTCTTAGCTTCCATTTAAGCTATTACTCATCCTTCTAGAAGGTTCCAGTAAAAAGTTATGGCAAAAATGGCGAGCGGGGGTTTTTTGACCGGGGGTTTTACCTAGACTCACCAAAAATTGTAAACAAGTCACAAAAAAGGCGGAAATTTTTAAATTGAATTTTGGGAAACTGCGGGATATTATTTTTGTCTCAAATTTTCAAATTTTTTCAAAAAAAGTTGAAATTTTGAGACAAAAATAATTAAATCTCAAGAATCTTGAACCGTTGTATTAAAGTTGGGGAATGAATGTAGCTTTCAATGAAGAGGTTAAAATTCAAATTTTTTTTGTTTTTTTGTCATACCACGTATTGGGACGGCTTATAACCTAAGGAAAATACTTATAGCCTATAAGTATGTCAAATCAAAATTGGGAAATTTGGTAAAAACCCCCCGGTCAAAAAACCCCCGCTCGCCATTTTTGCCATAATTTTTTACTGGAACCTTCTAGAAGGATGAGTAATAGCTTAAATGGAAGCTAAGACTCTGGGCTACAAATCGGTATATTACTTGCCACATCTCGATTCAAGATTCTCGAGATTTAATTATTTTTGTCTCAAAATTCAACTTTTTTGAAAATTCGAAAATTTGAGACAAAAATAATTAAAGAGAATCTTGAATCGAGATGTGGCAAGTAATATACCGATTTGTAGCCCAGAGTCTTAGCTTCCATTTAAGCTATTACTCATCCTTCTAGAAGGTTCCATTAAAAAGTTACGGCAAAAATGGCGAGCGGGGGGGTTTACCGGGGTTTTTACCCATTCCCGACAAAAGTTTATATGGATCTGCGACTCACGTGGAGAAAACAGGTTCAAAAAAGGAAAGTTTTAAAATTCTCGATATATTTTATTCGATCAATCATCACATTTTCGATCAGAAAGAAAATGGTCAAAGTAAGGTGTAAAAATTCAATATTTTGGACATAAAAATGGCTTTTCAGGGAAAATTTAAAAAATACATATAAAACTAGAGGAAAAGTTGATATAGAGACAGTTACCGTAATACCTGTAATTACTCCCCCGGGGGAGTAATTTTTCAACTACCCCCCGAGGGGGGGAGTAAATATAGGGGAGGGGAGTAATTTTAGGGAGGGGAGTAAAAAATTTTTGGCGTTTTTATCAAAATTGTTGGGATTTTTGGCCATTTTTCTCCAAATTTTTGTAAATTATTTTTCTGAAAAATTTGTCGAAAAAAATCAATAGGGTCCCCCCTATGGTTTTTTTGCAAAAAAATTTCTGAAAATAAGTTTTTTCATAAAAAACCATAGGGGGGACCCTATTGATTTTTTGTCGGATTTTTCAGAAAAATGATTTTTATACCATAGGGTCCCCCCTATGAGTTTTTATGCAAAAAATTATTTTTAGAAATTTTTTTTGCAAAAAAACCATAGGGGGGATCCTATGGTATGAAAAATCATTTTTCTGAAAAATCTTTCGAAAAAAATCAATAGGGTCCCCCTATGGTTTTTTATCCAAAAAATTGGTTTTTTAGATAACTTTAAAAAATAGCTAAAAATAGACTTATTTTGTCTAAATTTTGTCTATTTATATTAGGCATACGAAATACTAGCAAAAAAGAGCAAAAATTGGGAAAAACCGCATTTTTTTTTGGGGGGAGTTTCTAGGGGGGGGGTGTAATTTTGGGGAGGGGAGTAATTTTTCAACTACCCCCGAGGGGGAGTAAATATAGGGGGGAGTAATTTTAGGGGGGAGCAATTACAGGTATTACGGTATATCAAATTCATAGTCAGCATACCGTATTACCTGTAATTAACGCCCCGGGGCGTTAATTTTTCAATATCCCTCCAGAGGGGGCGTTAACTGGAGGGAGCGTTAAATAGAGGGGGCGCTGACAATACCAAGTCGCGAGGAAATTTTTGGGGATTCTTGACCATTTTTCGCACAATTTTTGAAAATTTAAACCAATTTTGAACTCCCGCCGGAAATTTTTAAAAAATGTGAATTTTTTCTAACGCTAATTACAGGTAATACGGTAATATAAATTTTCTAACTGCGTTTGAAACTTTTGAGCATGAAATATTTGTCATGAAAAATTCATCAGTCCAATCTCTACTGTAAGTCTAGATTAACCGTTAGACTGTACCGTTAAATGAGACTGCCCTTGTGAATATGCAAGACCACAATCCATAGCATGTTGCAATGCACATCCAATACCACACCCGATGACCGAAGAACAGTTTCTTGGACACTTCCGGAGAAATGACTTGAAGACATCGATTGACTGCAAGGATTATCGCCGTCGTGCTCTCCGTCACCCAGAATACTTAAATTAAAAAAAAGTTTACAGTAAGGTAAAAGCACCCTTAAGTACAAGAGTATTTCCACCAAGGGACCCACTCCAAATTTTTTAAAATAAAATGGCGTAGAAAAGAGTTCCGACAGGGCAAATGGCGATTTGAATTTGCGCCAAAACATAATTGCATGCCAAAGGGTTAAAAGGGGCCGCTGAAAATTTTTAATGAGGGGGATTAAAAAGGGGTCTCCTCTAGAGATTGGAAAAAAAATTTGAGTGGGGTCTTATTAGAGTAAGGCTCTGTTCAGCATCAGGAACAGAGCCTCCTCTAATAGGGAAAAGTGTTGACTGTGAAAATTTTTACTCTAATAAGACCCCACTCAAATTTTTTTCCAATCTCTAGAGGAGATCCCTGCCGAGTAATCCCCCTCATTAAAAATTTTCAGCGGCCCCTTTTAACCCCTTTGGCATGCAATTATGTTTTGGCGCAAATTCAAATCGCCATTTGCCCTGTCGGAACTCTTTTCTACGCCATTTTATAGGGTTAAACTGAAATATGTGTTTAAATTCGCGCCATTTCAGCTCAATTCACACCGAAATCCTTGTGGATGTCTTCCGTTTCTTATCCAGGAAAGTATTGTGCAAGCTAATTTACCTGGTGAACAGCCAATTCTATCGGCTCGCAACGTCGTATGTTCCCAACATTCAACTTATTCCCCAATTTAAATTTTCAAAAAAGACCCATTTCCATTAATCCCCCTCATTAAAAATTTTCAGCGGCCCCTTTTAACCCTTTGGCATGCAATTATGTTTGGCGCAAATTCAAATCGCCATTTGCCCTGTCGGAACTTTTTTACGCCATTTTATAGGGTTAAACTAAAATATGTGTTTAAATTCGCGCCATTTCAGCTCAATTCACACCGAAATCCTTGTGGATGTCTTCCGTTTCTTATCCAGGAAAGTATTGTGCAAGCTAATTTACCTGGTGAACAGCCAATTCTATCGGCTCGCAACGTCGTATGTTCCCAACATTCAACTTATTCCCCAACTTAACTTTCCCAAAGACCCATTTCCATTAATCCCCCTCATTAAAAATTTTCAGCGGCCCCTTTTAACCCCTTTGGCATGCAATTATGTTTTGGCGCAAATTCAAATCGCCATTTGCCTGTGTGGAACTCTTATCTACGCCATTTTACACACTACATTCAAAAAACATTCACCATGGTTGCAGAAAACTTTTTTCACAGAAACCTTTTTTGCCGTAATTCAAATTTTGAGCAAGGATAACATTTAGAATCAAAAAATTTAAAACGAAGGGTCGTTAAAAATAATGTCCTGGGTTGTCACAAAGCGCGTCCGCACCCCAAATTTATGAAACGATCGCTTACGGTTTCCAAACACGCCGCAAAAGTAGAGAAAAGTTGGATGGGAGCAGAACACGGCTCCTTCCATTGCCATGTATCCAGTTACCAACCCACAAATTGGTCTAAAAGTGCAAATGTTTTGAAAGATATTCGCCTGTAGCATTAAAATAATTGTAGAGCTTACAAGCAAGCTATATCAGTGACGCCGATGAAGAACAAGAATTTGTCTAAATATAATCACTCTATATAAGCTCATCCAGGAAATAGCAAATACAACTCGTCTTGAGAATTCTGACAGAAAAGCTTCTATGCTCTAAAATCCGCCCCGTTTTGGCATAAATTCAGCACAGAAAGAAATTTTTAGATAAAAAATTTATAAACAATTAGACGCATGAGCTTTGTCTGAGCAATTTTCAGGCAAAAATGTCCGTTTCAAGGCTTCCAGGTGTGGAGCTTTATAGCAATGTAGTTTTCTGCCATTATTATTACACTATACTCAATATAGAAGAATCTAGAACTTTGATATACAGGGTCGATCCCTGTCTGTCCACGAGCGATCGCTCGTTAGTAGACCACCCTGATGAAAATTTTTGGGCACTTGTTGGGTTTACCCCACACCTCCTATTTTTTATAAAAGCTTTATAAAAACTCACAAATACTTTATTTCTTGTTATATTATGCCTCCCAATGTTCCTTGAAATGAAAATTTTCACAAATTATTTGGCGGGAATTTAAATTTGTACTGATTTAAAATGCCCAATTTTTCCATAAAAATCACTGTTTTTGACCCGAAGTCGCTAATTTTAGGCCATTTTTTGTAGAAAATGTCACAAAATAAAGCTGAAAATCAAATTCCCTACAAAATTCTGCCTATATTAGGCATTTTCCACAAAAATGTTGGAAAAATATTTTTTTCGTGGAAATTTCAGCATTGTCGTAGGTCAATTTTGTCCCGGAATTTCCACGAAAAAATTTATTTTTCCAAAACATTTGTCGAAAATGCCTAATATAGGCAGAATTTTGCGGGGAATTTGATTTTCAGCTTTATTTTGTGACATTTTCTACAAAAAATGGCCTAAAATTAGCCACTTTGGGTCAAAAACAGTGATTTTCATAGAAAAATTGGGCATTTTAGATAAACAAAAATTTGAATTCCCGCCAAATGATTTTTGAAAATTTGGGAATATTGGGAGGGAATATTGGGAGGCATAATATAACTATTTGATATAAAATCTTAAAAATCTTATAAAGCTTTTATGAAAAATCGGAGGTGTGGCGTAAACCCAACAAGTGCCAATATTTGAATACACATAAAAATGATTCATTTTATAGACCACATAACCCGGGATGATACTGTGGAGAAAATTTGTGAAATTACATTACGGTTAAATTTTGTGAAAATTTGCTAAAAATGGCAAAATTTTTTCAATTATTAAATTATTTCAACTCTGCCAAATTCACCAAAGTGTTTGCAAAAAGGAGCATTTTTTACAAAATTTTGGGACGAACGTGACCCATTTTGGGAAAACCAGTTTGGTGGCCCATTTTGGAGGACCACTCTGGGCCCGGTCCCAAATGCGGTTCGTTAATAAAGTTTCGACAGTAAGAAAGGAAAACGAAAGTGTAAGAAAAAAGATTCAAACTGGCTCTCTACATATTCGTAGAATGCATATTCGTAGAATATACATATTCGTAGAATGCATATTCGTAGAACGGTAAATTCGTAGAAAATTTCTATTTCGCAAAAATCGAGGGGTTACGGTCGAAATTTTGGACCCTATATAGGTTTTCGACCATGCTGAGTCCGAATCTGAAGTCGGTTTTGGCGTGGAGTATACTGTAGTACCACTTTCTGGCATTGTGCCCATTTGTACTTACACATCGGAGGGGTTAAAATGCGTGAAATCGTCTCCCCGGATTTTCTGGTCGCAGATACCCCCTAAATCGACCCCGGGGAGTTCAAATCCGGGCTCAGATTTAGCTTGGTCCCGCCACGAAAGTTGGGAAAATCGCATTTTTGATACAAAATGGCCAAAAAATGGCCGTTTTTGACGCGCTACGTTAAAATTGATTGCAGATTCATGATCAGCGTATCTTAAAATCCCTAAAAACACATTTGGCGGACTTTCCGAAAAAATTTCATTTTTGGCCATTTTTGACCATAGGGGGTACCACATGGATTTTAAAAAATCGATTTTTTGAAAATGTGGAAAATTCTTCTGCAATGAGTGTTTTTAGGGGTAATTCGATGCGCTGATTCCGAATATGCAGTTAGTTTTAACGTAACGCGTCAAAAATTGAATTTTTTTGCAGTTTTTCATCTCAAGTTCGAATCCCAGGTCGGGTAATCAATTTTTTTATCGCGAAAATACTGTGTTTCGTTAAAATAACCAAAATTAAATGTACTCCACGCCAAAACTGATTGATATTTTCGAATAACAAAATTATAAAAGAATTTTATTCATAGAATTAAATTATAGATTTATGTTTAAAAAAATGTATCCAGGCGAAGATGGTTAGCGATATTTCTGATAAACAGCTCCAGTGGAATTTGGTTGTAACGCAAAATCGTTTCTCTGAGACGGTCATCCATTATTCGGTAGTTTGATCTTCTTCTCTTTGCAGGCTGTCCCGCTTGAAATTCGTCGACTTTATGCACAGATAGTGAAATTTCTTCCTTGATTATTCGAATCCAATGCCAAATATTTGGCCGTGCTTCAACCACTTTTCTCACTAGCTGGTTGTTATACGCTTCGATTCCTCAAATAGAGAAGTTTGATCGCCTCGATGTTTTATTTAATGCTTACCATTGTTAGATCTTGGTTCACTCGCATGTGAAATACTCGTAAACGAGTTAAGCTTCAAAATGGTGTAATTTACGGCCATTTCTAGCCGAAAAACGTCAAAAACGCAATTTTCCTAATTTACGTTGCGGGTCTACCCCTGATATGAACTCAAATTCGGACTCTCCGCATTCAAAAAGGGTATACCACCGAAAATCACGACGTTTTATCGACAATAAACTTGCATTTTCTGAAAAACATAAAAAGTACCATTTTTCGGCACAAAAATCTTTAAAAATTTTATAATTCAAAAATCTCTGAGAAGTTATTGAGTTTTGATTAAAAAGTAAAAATTATGGACCTGGCCTACAATATAGTATAAGTGAAATTTAGATGGTATCGTAATTTTTCAAAATATGGAACCACAAAAATGACATATTTTCTATAGAAAAACGTAAAGTATGTCAACTTTGAGGTTCCATATTTTGAAAAATTACGATAGAATTTTAATTTCATTCGTCTAATATGGATTCTCCGCATCTGAAAAAGGTACAATCCAAAATTCTCGACATTTCGTCAACAATAACACGCATTTTCTCAGAAATACCATCAAAATGGACATTTTTTCGCAAAAAATCTAAAAAACAAATTTAAAAAAAGTTATGGTGAGTATGTCATTTTTTTTAAAGTAAAAATTTAGGACCTGCCCAACATTTTGGGTTTTTGATGAAAGTTTAAGGAAACCTTTTTTATTCAAAATCTGGAGTCCCAAATTAGACAAATTTTGTATGGAAAAACGCGAAGTATGCCTATTCGGAAACCCGAAATTTCGAATAAAAAAAGGGTTCCTTAAAATTTCATTGATATCCAAATGTTGGGCAGGTCCTAGATTTTTACGTTTTCGAAAATACTGACAAACAAAGTTGCGATTTCGCAACAAAGATGCAATTAGGCAAAAAAAGATAAAAATCCTAGAGCTTACGAAATTATCACACAATAATATGTTACAACATGAAAAAACTTCGGAAAACTGATATACCGTACCCGTATCATGGTATAGCGTACTGCCCGGTTATAAAATTTCTTCGGATTTGTGATCAGCGGACCAAAAAAAACCTCAGAATTCCAAATATCAGCCCATGATCACGTGAGCAACTACGAAAAACAGCATACCGTACCCGTATCATGCCATAGCTTAGTGTCGGAGTAAAAAATTTCTTCCGATTTGTGATCAGCACCTCAAAAAACCCCAGAATACCAAAAATCAGGGCAAGGTCGCGTAAAAAACCTTGAAAAACAGCATACCGTACACCGTATCATGCATTTTTTTGTATCTCGGGGTCGATAATAACACCAGATTCGGACTCAGCGTGGTCGAAAACATATATAGGCTACAAAATATCGGCCAATTCCTCACAATTCTAGCGAAATTCCAATGGACTATGAATTTCCTAAGCAAAAATGGGCACAATGCCAGAAAGTGGTACTACAGTATACTCCACGCCAAAACCGACTTCAGAGTCGGACTCAGCGTGGTCGAAAACCTATATAGGGTCAAAAATCTGAGTCGTAACCCATCGATTTTCGCGAAATAGAAATTTTCTACGAATTTACCGTTCTACGAATATGGCGTTCTACGAATTTACCGTTCTACGAATATGCATTCTACGAATATGCGTTCTACGAATATGTAGAGAGCCTTCAAACTGACTCACAGCATGTCTGGTTGATTCGTTTGTATATCGCTATTATGACTCCCATATAGAGAATCTGAACTTTGCATTCTTCAATTGGCGAAAATTTGTACAGGAAGTTTAGCGTTACCATAAAAACGAAAAATAGAACGAGAAATGCCATTCCCAAGTAAGTATTCTGCCTTTTTTCAAGCGGCACCTCCTCCACACGATACATGTTGCAATTGTATAACCGTTCGTACTCATCATGCCGGAAAAAGTACAGTTCCATTTTGGAGAGCGGAAAGGTCACTGGAGTGAGATTGCTTGAATATATGACTTGACAAAGTCTAAAAGTAACCATAAATTTGAAATATATTTTTCTTGATCAAAATATTTTTTGGTCAGGATATTTTTGATTGGTAAAAACAGACCTCGGCTTTATGCTATAGAACCTTAGGTTTTATAAGCCTGAAGCTTAGGTTCACATTCAACTTTTTTATATCCTTTCCCATTTTATAAGAAAAAAGCCATAAAAACGGTCATATGGTGACAGGTCAACACACCCGCTTGAAAATTCGAGAATTGAAACAAAATGACTTGAATCTCAAGAACCTTGAATCGAAATGCGGCATGCAATATACCGTTTGGTAGTCCAGAGTCTTAGCTCTGATTTAAGCCATTGTTCATCCTTCTAGAATGTTTCAGAAAAAATCTATAGCAAAAATCGCTGCAAGTGAGTTTTGACCAGGAGTGGGTTTTGAACGGTTCCCGAAGTTTGTATGACTAATCCGAGAATTAGTGTCTGCCTGCCAGAACTAAGAGAGAATAACAGAGTAATGGCTCGAATCTGAACTAAGACCCTGGGGGCAACCGATCTGTATATTGCATGCCGCATCTCGATACTAGGATCGCAAGATTCTAGTCTTTTTGTCTCAAATTCTAGAATTGTCAAAAATAAATAAAAAGATGTGGCATGAAATATACCTATTGGTAGTACAGAGTTTTAGCTCTGATTCGAGCAATTACACATCTTTCTAGAATGTTCTAGTAAAGAGTTATGGCGAAAATGGCTGGATTTGGCCGCAACTCGGGTCATATAGGACACTGAGGGCAAGTCCTATGGACACCCTTTGTGTTACAGTTACTGATGAATAGCTTAGAAACAATTCTTAGAGAAAAAGAGAGAACCTTAGAGAAAAATTCAAAAGTAAGAATATTAAAATTACACAAATAACGTCTAAAGCGTTAGCGCTTTGACACTTTCGAATGAAAATGACATTTGTCGCGCTTATCAATACCAGACTAAGCGGATTACGTTCACGAAAACACACCTTACCACTGCCATGCAAGCAACATAACTGACGTACACTTGCACTATTGCCGGAACAAAATTTTGTTTATTGGAATTATTTCAATTGGACATCAGAAATGCCCCAGGGGACAGAGTTTTTAGCTCAAAAAGTGGAAATATTTACGCAATTAGCGAACCAATTACGTTGACAGAAGTCATTTGTTGGCGTTCTCGAACCTGAGTTAAAGTGAATCGCATTGTGGCCGATTATGAGAACCTAACCCAATTATTCGAGCGCTGTACACTTGGTGGCCTTTCAGTAATAAGAGAAAAAGAGATAGGAAAAACAACTATAGAATCAGCACAAGCGTAAATGTGAAGCAACAAAAAGTAAATTTGCAGCAAAAAGAAGGTTAAACCAAATAAATTAGAAAAAAAATTTGTTTCTAATTTTAGGAATTTATCCCAAAATTACCATCCAAAATTACAAAGGAAGACCAATAAAAATATTCGGGTCATCTTTCCTCCAACCCTCACTCCCTAGACCGCGTAATTCCTGGGCGAACACCAATGTACTAGCGGGATGTGGTAACAAATTTTGTCGAAATTTTGTGGTTTCATCGAAATAAAATTTCGATATTGTTGTCACTGTCCTGTACCAACCCGCGCGGGATATGTTATCGATAGACTGCAATTCTGTGTCCCACCTGTCTAAGAATTCTTAAGGTACGCGTTATATGGCAATGTAAAAAAGGTGAACACGTTGATTGGGAAGGAGCTGGTCGGCCGTTTGGGAGAGAGAAACCGTGTAACTAACTACTCTATGGTGTAGTGCGATGATGGTGGGATATCTCTATGGGGGTGGCGTCAAATATCTCAATTTCTAAAATTTCGTTTTATGCACAAAAAATTTACTTCCCAAACGACCAAATCAATATAGTTGACAAATTTTATTTTGAGATTTATTTTCACAGTCTTTTCAAAAAATTTTAGAAATTGAGGTACGCGCCACCCCATAGGGTAGTTAGTCACACGGCAACTCCCTCCCGAACAGCCGACCAGCTCCTACCCTATCTGCGTGTTCACCTTTTTTACATTGCCATATGACAGGTATCTTAAAAATTCTTAGAAGACGTGGTACACAGAATTGCAGTCTATCGATAATATATCCCGCGCGGGTTGGTACAGGACAGTGACAACAATATCGAAATTTTATTTCGACGAAATCAAAAAATTTCGACAAAATTTACAAAACAGAAAATTTTACGCTACCCCAGGTAGGAGACTCCTGTGCCCCCGCCACATATCATCTATTGTGTATCCCACCGCGCGATTCTATTGCGAATCCGTATAAATATATTGGACCGACGGCATCGACATCAGTACCGCATTTTTTCACTTTTTCATTTTGCTGACTATTAATTTGGCTCGACTGTCTTTTTCTTTATTATTAAAGTTCTTGTACGTTTTTACTGAAAAATTAAATTGTAATATTTAATAAAATTAAAATTTCACTAGTTCATTCAGACTCCCTACAGGAGTTTGAAAATTTATATGTTACCTATACTTGAATTCCTATATATTCTACGTACCCACACATTCCAAAGGGAAAGTTTCAAACCAACCTTAGATTTAACCTCCCTCACATTTAACCGCCAGGTTACGGACCGACAGGCCGACCGCTTTAGCTTACAGGGAGTATATTTGTTTTTTGTATGAGTTGAAGACATAACTGTATTTCAGACATGAGTGATACTGGCAAGGTATGAGTGTTACTGCCTAGGCAGTATCATTCATGCCCGAAATACATCTATGCCTACAGCATTTATAAATTTAATTTAATTACTAAAGTTCTTGAACGTTTTTATTGGTAAATTAAATTGAAATATTTAATAAAAAATTAAAATTTTACTAGCTCTTTGGGACTCCCTAGGGAGTATCATTCATGCCTGAAATACAGTTATG
>JAKKPZ010000412.1:0-37843 GCA_022814885.1 Ditylenchus destructor
GATAAGAAGTAAAAAAATTGAATAATGGTATTGTTGGTTCATAAATTTTGCCGGAAATGTTGACAAAATAATGATAAGCATGCGTGGGAACAATAAAATACAATAGTTGACATTATCAAGAACAGGCAGTGAAACGACTTATTTATGCACAGTGTTTATGAACAGTGCAGAATTTCGGTCATTTGCTTTTATGTAGTAAATGTAAGTTAAGAGCTGGCTTATACAGTCGAGTATTTATAACGCGGATTTACCAGGGAACGAATGAAAATCGCGGAAAAGATCGTTATCAGTTTTTTAAATTGGCGGCACATACCGCTGCTATGTATGGCTGTCTTGGTTCACTTTCCCATTATTTGGTTACGAGCGCGCTGCGCGCACTCGCGTGCGCGAAGTATACATCAGCGGAAGATGTGCTCTAAGTTCCCTCACATTCCAAGGGAGAAGGTCGGGCGCTCCGCGCCGAAATCCAGGATTTTCCGATCCTGAAAAACTCAAAAATTTCGGGATAGGTTACGGGCGAGTAATAGCTCATTTTGCTTGGCACATGGAGAGCTGTCGTTTGCGCTATCACACGCCGCATACGGTGCGGAGCGTAAAAAATTGCCCTTTTAAGTGACCCATTTCTGGAAGAAAATCCTGAATTTTCAGAGATCAAAGATCACGGATCCCAAAAATTTTTTGTTTCCCGGAAATAACTCGCCAAGACCTACAAAATGAGCTATCACATTCGTCTGGAGTTTATCTGGAAGGGCTACTTCCTTGCCGATGCACTGACCCTTATAGCTTACTATAAGGATTTCCCACTGTCTCTTCGTGTCTCTCTTTTTCTGGAGCCTAACTCTGTGAACCGAACATTGTCTGTGCATTTTTGTACTTTTTGAAATCAGCGTTATAAAGAGACTTTAACGATACAGCGTCTGAAAAATCACTTTCTCTAACAAAGGAAATATTGTGCAAACAAAAGAGACGCTATGTGTAAGCATAAGACGAAAAATAAATCCGCGTTATAAAGAGACTTAACTGTACTGTATTTCCTCATATAGCTCCATTATGAAATCAGCTCTCCTTGTAATTAGTCCCGCTCCATCAGAATGCCAATTGGAGCCCTACCCACCTTTAACAGTCATATTCGTATAGACCTTGTCGCGTTAGACAAGAAAACTAATGCTAAAACTTTGTCATTGATAGTATCGGAGAAAAATGGCTTTAAAATTTGACATTTCATACTTACATATTTATTGGGACTGAAAAATTAGGCCCCACGGGTGTTCAATTACAGGGAATACGGTATGAAGAAATCCATTATATCTACGTGCACCATAGAAGCAAATCAAAGATTTACCTTCAGGATGAAGTGTGCTCTGTACTTGGTGAATCACCTTATTCCGCTATTAGCTGTGATCGCAAACATTGCTCTAGTAGCCGATGCAACGGTGCACAAAATTCCCACTCAGCTACACAGATTGCCAGCGAATTTGGCTAAACAGCGCCTAGAGCAGAGATATGCCGGACAGAGAGAAATGATCAAACTGTTTTCCCGTTCTGCAAATCAGAATTCAGCAAAAAATGGTACTTTGCCATTCTCAGCCAGCGGAATCATCCAGGTGGCCAATATCAGCGTCGGAACACCGCGTAAGTGTACACAACTAACTACTATCGTAGTGGTTTAAATATCTATTTATTATGTATAGTCTATGTTATATGGTCGAAGTGTTATAATAATGATAAGTTATAATGATAAGTTATCTTACTAAAGCTCCATTACCGCCCAACCCATTTTTCCAACTTTTGAATGTTTGTCAAAAACTGTCAAAGCGTTCAAAATAAACCATAACATCATTATGGTAAGCTGCACAAATAAATAAGTTAAATGATGAAAAACGTATGTGAAATCTTTAAAAAAGCTCCTAAAACATGAATTTGTGAATTTTGGCTCAATAATGTATTGCCATAGCTTTGGATTTTATCTTGGTTCTGTTTTTAACATTTTTCGGAAAATTGCATTAAATATTTGAGTTCCTCGCTAAATGCAAAAGAATTTTTGGATTATTCCAGAACCTTTAGAGTTGAATTATGAATAAGCTTTAGCGCAGTCGTTCCTCGTGGAAATCGATTGGTCTTGGTACAAGGACATGGCGCTGATCAACTCAAACGCCACATCTAGAGACGGGGAAAAGCCAAATGATGAACTTCATTTGTATAATGCAAGGTAATCACAATAAGTGGCTCCGCATAATACGTTATTCTAACTTCTAGTGCTTCCTCGACGTTTTCTTCGGCATAGGGATATTATGGAGACGTTTTTTCTGGTTCCGATGGATATGAAGGTCAAGATCTTGTTCGGGTAAGAGTGGAATGCCATGTTCACCGTTAGCAAATAAAATAAATATAAGTCTATTTTACTCTTTTTTCCAGTTCAATGGGCAAAACCTGCAACTTACGTTTGGGATTATGGACGACGTAAGTTTCCACTATTTCAACGAATATGGAACTGACGGCATTTTTGGACTGTCTCCGACCAAACACGATCAGAGTGATGGAAACAACGCTACCACCATCATTGCTCAAATTGGAAGTCAGTTGGACAAACCCATTGTTACAGTGTGGACGAATAGGTGAGGCCATGGTTCAATTCGGGACAGTACATACCGTATTCCCTGTAATTACTACCCCGGGGTAATAATTTTTCAAACGAGCTCCAGGGGGGGTAATAATTAGAGGGGGGTAATAATTACAGGGGGGTAATAATATTTCAATGTCGCCGCGCCGGAGGCGCGGCGAAAATTTTGAGAATTTTTTACGAAAAACTAAAAATTTTCAGTGTTCTGGGGTTGAATATTTCAAAAATTTATCGTCAAAATTTACCTTTTTAGCTAAATTTCTGAAACTTTTTCGCATTTTTGTCAAAGTTTCTCAAATAATTTTCAAAATTTAAACCATTTTGAATTCGCGGCCGAAATTATTTGGGCAAGATTTGAATTTTTCTAATTTATTATCAATATTTTACTAATTTTCGTGAGATTTTTATGAAAGTTTACCATTTTCTGAATGATTTTAAAATTAATCTCTAAATTTTTAAGCGCATTTATTGCTCTGAGTCATTGTTGACTATGAATTTTACTTTTTTAGCTATATTTCTCAAATAATTTTCAAAACCGATTTTTCCTTTCAGTTTTCACAATTTTTTATAATTTGAGTGAAGGCTAAATTTGACTGAAGGCTAAAGACATGGATGACTAAATCGAAAATGGAAAGTTCTATCAAAAATAGATAATTTTTCGTTTTTATTCGAAAATATTTGCCAAAATTTTGAATAATAATATCAGATTTAAATCCCTAAAATTAACCTTTACATTAAAATGTTGTAAAGGAATTTTCACGAAAGAAAAAGCAAAACTTCCTAAATCTAGTAAAAAAATACAAAAACGGAATTCTAAAATGTTCTGAAAATTTTAAACTTAATTTAAAATTTATATAAATTTATATTTAAATAAAAATTCTTCCACAGAAAAATTGGAAACATTTAATAAAAAACGGATCTAAATCCCTAAGGTTTAAAGGTCCCTATGAAATACCTAGTTTTACCTTCCGTTGAAGTTAAAACTAAAAAGCAAAACTTCCTAAAATTTTGCTACTTTTTTGCAATATTCTGCAACTTTTAACCACAATTTGGCAAAAAATGTGGCAAAAATATACATTTATCTAAAAAATAGTACAAAACAGTACTGAAATGTCTAAATAAATAATAAAAACGAGAAAAGAAATAACGGTTGTTTCCATCGTCTTTCTCATGTTTTCTCAAAATTTGGCCAATTTTTGGCCACATTTAGGAAAATTTTGCAAAAAAATATGGCAATAATCTAAATTTAAGCTAAAAGCAGTAAAAAATAGACTAAACTGTCTATATTTTGTCTATTTAAGTTTGAAATACGAAATCATAGCTAAAAACACAACAAAAATAGAAAATTTGGGTTAATTTTGGCACATTTTGGGGGGGTAATAATTAAAGGTGGGTAATAATTAGAGGGGGGGTAATAATAAATCGTTCGAGCTCCAGGGGGGGTAATAATTAGAGGGGGGGGTAATAATTTCAGGGGGGTAGCAATTACAGGGAATACGGTAATTAACGGGATCTCTAATTAAAAAGAATACAGTATTGGGTCATTGTAAGCAAAATGCGCCCTTACTGTAAACAGCGATGACAAAATTCGGTTTAAACTACACACTAGTTAACTCACACACTATTTCGTCATTTCTGCTTTCTTTTCCTTTCGCGGCGCCATGGCTGTCTCCTTCTTCGAAAGGAAAAGAAAGCAGAAAGGACAAAATAGTGTGTGGCCGCACTGGCGGCAGTTTAAACCGAATTGCTTCATCGCTATTAACAGTAAGGGCGCATTTTGCTTGCGCATGCAATGACCCAATATGTTATGAATACAGTTCTTCTATTCACTGAGTTCACCAGAGAATTCAGACCCCGTCGTTAACAGCTCATTTAGAATATGCGGTACCAGTTACAGCTGCTTATAGCTAGTGCTAACAATAACAGGCCAAAGTCTAAAAAGGATGTCACTATAGTCCATATTCCCCCGTGGGATAATGCTTGGCAGACCCTAATTAAAGGGGTCTCTAATCAGCAAGGATACGGTATGTCTTCAAAGATATTTAATT
This sequence comes from Ditylenchus destructor, assembly GCA_022814885.1. Taxonomy (NCBI): domain Eukaryota; kingdom Metazoa; phylum Nematoda; class Chromadorea; order Rhabditida; family Anguinidae; genus Ditylenchus; species Ditylenchus destructor. Next base: position 4,669 of record JAKKPZ010000412.1, read on the forward strand.
TTGTATTTTGCAGTTCGTATGATGGCGAAGGCAATGGCCTGATCACTCTAGGCGCATTAGACACGGAGCATTGCCAATCCAATTGGATTTTTATGCCAAAGACGGAACCGTATTATTATTATAGCGGCTGGTCTGTTTTTATAACCACAATGCACGGTACTTGGCCGAATGGCACTCAACAGAACTTTGAAGCGAACAGAAATGTGACTGTCGCATCTTATATTTCGGGTATCTATGTTCCCGATGAATGGATTCCGCTTCTACTCAACGTAAGCAAGGCTGTGTACGACAATGTGACCCATATGTACCTTGTGGACTGTGACACTTCCAAATTGGACAATGTCACTTTACACGTTGGTGGGGTCCCCCGCGGCCACCGTGGTAACAAATCCAAGACGTACAATCTCACCATCACGGTTGCGGACTACACCAGTTACGATGTAGGTTGATCAAAAACATATTTACTGCATATTTACAATCATGGGATATTTTTCGAGCGGATTTTTTCGCTGTCTTCTTAAGACAGATGGGTTCCAAAGGGATTGGTCAATTTTTGCTTCATTAGGGTCAGACTAACCATGTTTTTGCTCGCCCCTGGCGATATAGATAATTTCCATCACATTAGTAACACCGACCCACCGGTTTATGGGAGACAGTTCGTTCACCGGACAATTCGTCCCCCGTATATGGAATTTACACTTAAGCTTTGAGTAATATCTTGAAATGTTTCTAGGCCTTAGGCGAACAACTTAGGCTTAAGCTTAAGTTCGAACAACTTACGCTTAGGCTAAAGCTTATTTTTAAGCATTAGATGAAGTTCGACGAATTAGGCTGAAGGTTTACGGTAAAGCTTATTTTAGGCTTAGGGTTTTAGGAGACTTTAGGGACCATTTTAAGCTATCCTAGCCTTCTAGGACGTTCGAGAAACCATTTTACATACAGGGAACGAATTGTCCAATGGACGAACTGTAGCGTAACCGAGAGACACCGGTATAATCCCAAGGATCTACGTGTAGTACATTTAGTTTTCTGTCAAATATATATGTTGTGATTATACAGGAATACTTTGACGTTTGCTATTTCGATGCCTATGGTTACAAAACCGCTCCATACGCTTATTCGGAAGAGAGGATGCAGATAGTACTGGGTCATAATTTTGCCCTCAATCACTGTTTAGCCTACAATTCGTTGAATAATAGGATTGGATTCGCAGATTCCAAAACACCAAAGACATTTTTTGCAGAAGGCGATTATATTGCCTATGAATATTGATGCAGGATTTACATTTGTGTCATATATCCTATGCAATACGTAAATCAAATGCATTTAAATGTTGTCCCATCATTTGGTGTCACAATGTTAATGAGTTGTAACGATAAATTACTATTCGGAAAGAAACTTGCCTCGATCTTTTTATTGTGTTAGTTGATTAAAGAGACCTATAATAGAATGTGTTTATTGCTTCAGTTTCATTTACATTGACTATCGGTATAGTTAAAGTATACATAAAATAATTTTTATCACAAGGTTGTCATTGGCATGATACGTTATATTATACAACATCCGTGATCATTGCAGTAGGCATCAGAAAAGCACTCAGGACCGCTCAGACACGCGCTGCAGGGGCTAAATGGCAAATCGCCAGAGCTTCCAGTGTGGCCAACTAAATAAAGAGTATGTGTCTAGGAAATTGCAAATCGGCTGGGAAAGATTCGTGGACTCGGCTTTTGCCGTCGGCGGACTTTACCGAGTCCAACGAGTCTTTCCCGGGTCCCATTTGCAATTTCTGAGACATTTTAATTCTGCTTGTGCAAAGTCATAGTCTGAGCTACAACCAGGAAAAAATGTCTACAATGTTTGGAGGACAGCAGATTTGCAAATTTTGAGCATTATGCCAAAATAACGATAAATTCAAACTAAGTAAAATTTGTACTTTTATGCTGAAGTCATGATTGCAATGCACCTTTTACCTCCCTTTGAGTTACAAATTTTAAATTTAATTAAAGCATAATGCCAAATTTCTATTTTGGCTTTCCTGCAAAAACGACCAAAATTTAGTGCGAGAAACCCTGTGAAAAAAGCTCGTCATCGTTGTGAAATATTTAAAAACGAGGATAAAACTAACCTTTTTCTTCACAAAGACCTCCATTCATCAATCCATTTGCGAGAACCAAAAAGAGAATAAAGTAAAGCATTTTGTCAGATTATGCGAATAAGGTATTATGTGCTCTCGTCCATTTCATTGGAACTTTATAAAGTGGTCATCGAGCGCGTGCTACATAATGAGAATCAATTATTAGTCGCCTTTCCTTTATAGACATTTGCTCGGCGCATGACTTCGTATTGAGGAAGAATGTGCATTACGAATGGACAAACTACGCCATAAATAACACATACTAAACTATGGCTAATCAGTCACGTATTATACGTTCATTTACATTGAGACACACTTCAGACAAAAATTCGTCATATGGGAGTGTAAAGTATTGGAGTAATCAAATTGAAAAAGAGAAAATTTAGAAAAAAACTATGGATTTTCATTGGTGCACGAAAAAATCTATATGGATAGTTCTCCAAAAACACTAAAAAATCAGTAGGTACTTACTTATCAGATATTTGCGAATTAGAGACGTACATTCAAGTGGAGGGCATACCTTTTGTTGGTAAGGATTTATCTGGGAGGGTTCTTTTTGCATTTTATTATACTCTGACTCAAAATTTTGATCCTAGATTGTTTCTTGATCGAATTACCTCATTATTCAACTCTTATTTATTAGACGTTTTTCATTTAACATTTACTGTTTCTGTATAGTAAAATATATTGCTTGTAGGCGTCGCACTGAGCCGTCGTACAACTCAATAAATTATATTACAAATAGGTCCGGTTTATGTACATTTAATTACATTTTTACGAGTAATTGAATAATGCTATAAGGTCAGAACTTTAGTGTACACCAAAAATTATTAACGAAGGTTATACGCGCTTTAGAGCAATGTTATTACTTTTTCTTTTGGAGTAAACTAATTCCTGTTAAAATTTTTAGCGAAATATATGTTTTGACTAAATGGCGGAAAACGTTACTATTCCATCGAGAAATGATGTTGTAGCCGGCATCTCTATTGGATTAGTAAGAAGTTCTTAAATAATCTTAAATAATATATCTTAAATAATTATATAAGCAAAATCTATATTTCAGCTTTCCCTTTTGGCAATCTTGGTGAATTGTGGTGGAATTTTAATGGTTTGGCACAAGAAAGCTCTCCATAACAGTTTTGGATTCATTTGCGTTTCCCATTGTGCTGGAGATCTTATCGTTAACCTAGTTACTTTGTTATGGTGCACTCCATTGATACTTGTTTTGTAATTTATTTATTCTTTTATCTTGGAAATTTCAGAAAAACACTGAAATATGTTTCGAAAATTGTGATAAAATTCAGAACAAATCTAGCTTATTTTACCTTAAACTAGAGAATATTTTTATTTTTCTCAGCAACGGAAATTTTATATCGCGTATCAGAAAATATCGATTTTTCTCGAAAAGACGAAGATAAAAATATTTCCGAGATGCTAATAAAACGCTCCATTTAGGGATACCGAAAAATGGTCGGCTTCTCCACTAGGATTCACGATATGTGCATTTGTCCAAATGGCAACTTATGGAATTATTTACACCCACGTGGTGCAATCCATAAATCGATTGGTTGCGATATCTCGACCTTACGTATACCACAGATACTTCAAACCGAAAAATACATTATTTTTTCTGGGAGTGGTTTGGACTTTAGCTTTTGCGCACTTAATCGTATATTTATTGGGTAACGAGTTGCATTTTTATCATTGTAAATTCAGTAAAACTTTTGACTTTTCAATAGATTTAATTTTGATTTTAATAGACTTAATTCTTGATTAAGCCTTCCATTATTTCTTTAATGTCTACCCGTAGAAGTTTAGTGAAGTTTTCTTTAAAAATTTAATTTTTCAATGTCTGTAGATGTCTCAGATTTAATTATAAAGATTCATTTGACAACCCTATATAATGCAGTTCTCATATACAGGTATATATTTAGGCACCTGCCACACGTACTATAATGGAAACATTTACATGTGGTCTTACGAAAAATCGGACTGTGGTGAATTTTTGGCCTACTATTTGGATTTTATTTACAACAGTGGCCTAGAAATTTTGATATTCACCAGCGATTGTGTTACATTTTGCTTTATTCGCCAATATCACAAAAGTAACTTTTTTACGTAATATTTTTCGAAGGTATATCGTAATAATTGGATATGTCGTAGTAATTTGGAGAAAATGAATACATATCACCTACTTCTTTAGAGGCTGTACATGAGTTGGAAGTTGCTTCTGCGTGGTCATCCAAATCACATGAGTCAAGTCAAATTAATAGAGGCACTTTCTTCAGAGACATTCGCTTTCTTCTCCAGGTATGCAAAGTTTCAATTTGTTTTATTTGGCATTGTAGCTATTTGAAATTGGTCGTTTATGAAAGATTAGGACAATTCAATCTGCCATGCCATTGATATCATGTTATGTCGCGCGGCAGTTATATTACTTTCTTTTTGATAAAATGACAATGGTATTAATGTCATTGTATATTATTATAACCGCATTCAATATTTTTATTGAACCATATTTTATTGAATAATTTAGGGCGCTGTGTATACTGTTACGTACGTTACTTTGTCAATTTGTAGTATAATTATTGGCGATGTTTCCGAAAGCAAATGGCCCATTCGACTCATATATGGCACTCTTGTTTGGATATTGGCTATGTTCATTGATGGGTAATATTTTATGAAATAAATAGGGAGAAAGTTCATAACGGATCATCCTGCAAATTTATTATTGAAATGGCAGTTGGCCGTCTGTTTGCAAAGGAACACTAGCTTAATTCTGAATGATGTATTTTTAATATAATTCGCATGATGCAAGTTATAAACATATGCGCAAATCTCCTGTAAAAAGCACACATTGTCCCTGAACATTATACTGTGGAATTTTACCGAGATGGTTTTGCCGCGCCTGAGTCCTTTACATAACGCTCTAATTAGTTACAGTTAATTTTAGGACGATTGTTATTCTCTTCAACTACTCCTTGCGCTAACGGTTTAAGAAATCATACAATTTCATGTTGTGCACAATGTAAAAATTCTCGATCTCTGTAAAACAACATACCTCATATGATTTACAGTGTAATAAAATGTTTACTCGCAGCCATTGCAAATTAATCTGACATTGATAACCCCCCCCCTAAAATCATGGGTTTTGGGGGGGGGTACTCGCGAGTTTGGGGTCCGGGACCCCCAAAAAGTGGGTTATTCTGCTGGGGGGGGGGGAAGACTGTCACCTATCAACTTAGAGGGATCCGATAATACTCATAGAACACGAGAGAGCCTTAGAAGGTTGTACGACAAATAATGCAACAAATATTTAGTAATAACATATAGTAACAAACTGTGTCAAACTAACAAAAATTATGTCACTGATGATGATTATTACGATAGAAGATTAGCACTTATTGGCTTGTACAAGAAAAATTTGAAAAAAGAAACATATTGCTTTATTGTGAATGAATATAGGTTCCGGTGTTATTTGGAAAATAACTATGAAACCAGGTATAACAGTTACCAATTGATATTATCCACGAAAAAACGGTTTTTGGCCATTTTTTTAAACTTTTTTAGCCATTTTGTCATATTTTTCCTTATTTTATTACAATTTCTCAGCTAATTTGCCTACCGATGGGCGAAAAATTTCGCTTATTTTTCCGTACTATTATCTGCCTATAAATTTTAAACGGTGCTATTTTTCTTCTTACTTTTCCGCAGTCTAAACAAGAATGCAAGCAAGATTCAAGGTTCACACCAGGGCTGGGAGATCGGATCGGAAATATCGGGTTTTTCGGTTTTTTTTTGGCCATTTCCGATCCGATCCAAGCACCCCTAAGAATGCACTCGGCCGCGGATTCAAATTTCATATCCCGCCGGCCGTGCCCGAGAGGGCGCGGCCGGGAAAAATTTTGGAAAATTTTAATGAACCACCATTCCAAAATTAGAAAATTTTCGCCTGCGGCGCAATTTGGCTACCGTTTCTCCTTCAAAATTAAATCTCAAACTTAACTCTCCTCTATTAAATGCTATAATTCGTTTCAATGATTTTTTAGCCAATTTTGAAAGAGAGGGCAAATTTTTTCAATAATTTTTGCCTGCGGCGCTTTTTTGTTGCCTAATACCATTGTATTTTATCAGAAATAGGGAAAAACTCGAGGTAATATAAGCGCCGCAGGCAAACATTTTTGAAAAAAATGGGCTTTTTGAAGGAAAATTTTGAAGTTTGGAGTCACCTGACAATGAAAATTTTCACTATTTTCCCAAAACTTTAAATAATTTTCGCCCGACCGCGCCCGATAGGGCGCGGTCGGGCGAGGTCATTTTATCCAGTGCTTATTCGGGAAAATTCGGGAAAATTTGACGAATTCCCGAATACCGAATCCCGAATGCCGAATTGAGATTTTAAAATCCCGAAGGCCGAATCCCGAATGGCCAAAAGTACCGAATTTTCCCGAATCCCGAATCCGAAGCCCACCCCTGCTGTATATGCGCGACATTGAGAGCATGTCAATATATCATACCAATGGCTATGCGTCAAGGATAGTTTTCCTCGAGAAAATATGTTCTTTGCCAATTTTTTAGATATCTTAAAACATTTTTGCTTAATAAGACATTTTGAGGCGTATCCTCTCCAGGAAAGCTTAGAGCTGGAATTTTCGCACATAGTATTAAATTTTGAAAATCTACCACTTCGTTTAAGATTGTTTCATCAACAATTTTCTATGCCACGCCTATGCACGGAATTCTGGCTGACGAGCTATATCTTCGATTTGATAGAGTATTATGCCAGATTGGAAGCTTCCTAAATGGGAACATTCTAACTATGCGAGATATTTTGTTCAGCTTATGTGCTTTTAATCGATTTTATATAATGGCAGAATGGCCAAGAATATCCCAGATGCGATTTGGCAACATATTAGGAAAGGCAACAATTATTTTGATAATAATTTCAACACTCGGCTGGCTATTAATGTTTCTTGACCCACAAATATAGTAAGTTTGTCCTCCATGCACCCATGCCTATCCATATACCGTATTCCTGTATTTGAAGCCCCCATTAATTTTTCAAACCCGGCTTTCACTATAGGAGACGGCTTTTTGGCCATGAGGGATTTTTGGCCACTTTTTACTAAATTTTTAAAAATTTAATCAAATTTTGAATTGGGACCAAAATTTTTTTGAAAGAAATTAGAATTTTTTCAGTTTTTCACCAGATTGGTGCATTTTTAATATTTTGGTAAAATTTTGCAAATTTGGTTAAAACGGCAAAATTTGTAATAAAAATTCAAATTCGCGCCAAAAAATTTGAAAAATAGGGGCATTAATTTTTCGATTCCCCCGGGGAGGGCTTGAAATATTGTGAGGGGGCTTAATTATAGGGATTGCTTCAATTCCAGGGAATACGATGTTCGAGGTATTTAACACTGGCAGGGCCGAGCGTACCAAGTGTTGCGTTTGAGAGAGCTAGCTGAGCTGGTTCATAATTGAAGAAAAAAGTTCGGAAAAAAAGCTTTTCCTTATGTCACTTTGGCAATTTTCGGAACCCACTTTCGGGGTCGCCGAAAATTTTAGGTGACTGTGTTTGAGGTTACATATCTCTACTATAGGTATAGCCATAGCTATAGATATAGGTATAGCCAAGTTATATACCGCCAGAACCGGCATGTCTTGGCCTATTTAGCCATGTATGACATGTTACAACATCCGGTTATTATATTTGAGTTTTGAGGAAAAGTTTACAAATTTGGCTGGTGTGGGAAATCAAGGGCATGTCGGAAATTGTCCGATATCTTTCTTGGAATTGCGTTTTTGCTACTGGTGTCAGAGAGAAAGTTGTTCAGCTCAGTCTGCTGCTTCTAAATAATACAACAATCGATAGCTGATATCACACAAAATTTTTGAGGAATTGGCTTTTTTGATAAAGATATCGGACAATATCCGACATGACCTTGATTTCCGACACCAGCCAAATTTGTGAACTTTTCCTCAAAACTCAAATATATTACCCGGATGTTGCGGCATGTCATACATGACTAAAAAGGCCAAGACATGCCGGTTCTGGCGGTATATAACTTGGCTATACCTTGGCGCAAAATAGTAGAGATATGTAACCTCAAACACAGTCACCTAAAATTTTCGGCGACCCCGAAAGTGGGTTCCGAAAATTGCCAAAGTGACATAAGGAAAAGCTTTTTTCCGAACTTTTTTCTTCAATTATGAACCAGCTCAGCTAGCTCTCTCAAACGCAACACTTGGTACGCTCGGCCCTGCCAGTGTTAAAGTTATAAATGGATAATCATTGTGGCATCCTTTAGTTTTCATGACTTCCGACGCTATCCTATTCCTAATGGCACAGAACGAATAGTTCATCTATTTTGTGTTCCGGAAGATGCTTTATCAACAAGCGCAATAAATTTGGTATTTGCATTAAGTCGTGGGTCTAACTTCGTCTTGTCTATGGCCGTCTATATTGTTTCATTTGCAAAGGTCATATATATGAAAAGGTTGAGGACGCAAGATAACGGTAATATGACGTAACCTAACATTTGCAAAAAGTTCTTTCAAATTTTAGGTAACTCAAATATACAAAACACCGTGGAACTAAAACTGTCTCTATCAATGCTTCTTGATACGCTGATCTATTTCAGCTCGGGCATTTTGTTATATACTTTCATGTGGGATGCCAACAAAGAGATGAAGCTAAGATATTTGTGAGTCAAAGCGGAACTAGTTTAGAATAACAATATAACCTTCTCAGCTCATTTAACCTTTTTCAGACTAATGGCAGAAGCACTACGCCCACTTGGCACTCCGACATTGTTACTGCTATTTTCGAGGCCCTTGCAGAATGCATACAAAAGATTCTCTGGACTAGCTTCGACGAAAACACATATTTCACAGATAAAGGATTGTATTCATGTCGTCTCTGTTCCCTGTGTGGCAAAAAGTACATAGTATCAATGGCAGGGTTATATAAAAATGAGGCAGAATATGACGGAAGAATAGAATACTCGGAAAACGAATGCAAGATTTCCTGAGAAATCTTGTCTTGAATTTATAGTCTTTTTCAACAAATAAGCAAACATTTTCATCTGCTGATTCAATTCTATAAAATTCTAGGAATGAGTTTTGTTTGGCCCATGGGAATGAAATGTGTAACGTTTTCAAGGTGGGATAAATAAGCTCGGCTCAATATATTCTCACACATTTTCATTGATCACTACACTGTAAGCACCGGGCGTACAGTTTAACGTGCGTCATACCTTGTGATATTTTTCAATTTTTTAATTACGTTTTGTGTTAAAATTTCGCTATAAATTTGAACTGAATATAAGGTTGATTTTGAATACAGAATTGTTAATTGCCATATTTACTACAAATAAAGGTCTTTGTAACGTTTTTTAAGCAATTTCCGTTAATTCCTTTTCAATTGTTAACAATTTATATTATTTCTTTTAGCTGCCCAATTTTCAATTACTTTTATTTTTTTTTTTGGGATATACGGGGGCCTGAGGCTCACCCCGCGACTGAGCCGAAGCTCGATTTTTGCCCAGTTATGGCCTGGGCAGCCCTTTAATTTTCTGGCCGAAGCCATGGCCGTAGCCCCGTATATAGAGAGTACCGAGAGATTCACGGAGCCACCGACACTGACTCTCTGACAGAACTCTCCCCTGGTTAGGCCAGTGCTCATTTACGCCGACCCACCGCACATACAGTGCAGACGAGGGATGCACAGCTGAGTGGACTGCCCACATGGGCCATAGTGGGCATCGAACCTGGCCTTGCCGATTGGAAAGCCGAAGCTTAACCTACTCAGCCATACATGTGGCTAATTATTCCAATTAAAATTCCAACAAGTCAAAATTCATATAAATCTAGGCCAAAAATATAATGTGGCCAAATATAAATATCACATGGCATTAAAAATTCTATTAGAATGCCTTTGGGAAGCTCATCAACGAACTTACCTGTTGAAAAATGCGAACTGATTTGAAAGCGGAAAATTTCCAATAATAAAATAAATTTTGCTTTTTGTGTTTTGCAATGTCTAAGAAACATTTTTTCTAGTGTATATGTGATTTACTTTTATGTAAAATACGGAATTTATAATAAAGTATTTGTTGGTGACATTACACGTGGATTTCAAGCAATAAAAAATAACATTCCCACAGACATTCCCTCAACAATTCAAGAATGATGTCGCGTTTCCCACTGAATTACCGCTGCTTGTATTTTAAACAAAATTTTCAGTTAAGTATTCAATATTTTTGCAATACCCGCAAGAATGCCGCCTGCTGCTCATCTAACCTACCTGAATTTTGCCGAGACAATTGTCACACTAATTTCTCAATTTCTAACTGTGATTTTTATGGGAAATCTTATATTTTGTTCCCATTTTACCTCGAAATTCTTCGTAATCAAAACTGGTGGCCTGTCGAAATCCATGCTGTTTTATATGTATACCCATGTGATTTTTTGCATACTTACTATTCCGTACCACTTTTATTTGGTCGTTAATTGGCGACCTCCTAATCCAAGCCTTTCGCCCATGTACGACCCTCAGATCTTGTATTGGCTTGGAATTTGGTCCGGGACTTATATGGCTGTAGCACCTTTGGCGGTTCTTTGGTTGGTTGTGGATCGGTGCATTTCATTGAAATTTTATGGCTATTATAAAAATGGAAGACAAACGGAGTTTGTGCTATTGGGAACAGTAACAATGGTAGCCCTATCTCTGGCTTCTACATGGATGTACCTGTTGGAGCTGCCGCTGGACATGTCGAAAGGTAATAGTCTCAAGATTGAACATTTTGTTTTGCAATCCAAAAAATTATAATACAGAATGAAATTTTTGAAAAATAGCAAATTGTTAATTTATGGAGTAGAAGGATGAGGATTAATGGAGCTGGGTACCATGATCTAAACAATACTCAAAAAGGCAGCTCTAACTTTTCAAAAGTTGTAACGTTTTCTGAATAATAATCGAATGCTTATAGTAACACGTTGCGAAACAATGGCTTGTACGATGCGAAAAAGTAGAAGTTTACATCAACTACTTTGCAAAGACATTCTTGCGACCGCAAATATACTCTGTAGTTTACTTTTCTTCTACTTTGTCAGACAAAACGGCCAAAGCAATAGTGCTAAAATAATTGTAAGCTTTTCGCATAGTTTACCTTTCAGCATTAATACAATGCTTTAACAAAAAAATTTTCAGAAAAACAGGGTGGTACGGAACACGATTATTTTCGCCGTCGTTTTTGATATTATTCCGGGATATTTCGCCTATGGGTTCAGTTTGGTAGGTTATTAAAATTTGTAAAATAATTTAAAAATATATGTAACATTTTTTGTAAAAAATGAAAAATTTAAGTCGCCACGTTAACGAAACTAAAAAATAACAAGGTTACGATAATATATTTTTAGATAACAGGCGAAAGTTCTGCGAATTATCTCGGTCAATACACTGTATTTTTGTGTACCTTTGACGCCGCTTTGTGTGCAATTTTTTATTCACATGTCATGCTGCGACGACGTAACGCCAACCAGAAAATATCTCAAGTTCATGATGCAAGCGTGGCAGCAGTTAGCTCCTACCCCACTCGAATAACCAATCGCACCAAATATCCTGGATCGTTCATGTAATTTTAAAGTGGCTTTGTATTAAATTCTTGTGTAAAGAAACGATGAACGGTTCTCATATACATTCAATTTTATATTACAGCCATGTACATAACTGTTAGCTCAGAAAACCCGTAGTTTCGGAGTTTTAATCTCAGTTTTCCTCTCGTAATTCTCAAGGGAGTATTCGGGGTTACCAATTTTGGTTCCATCAATACCGTAAAAGCACCTTAGTCGAGTTTCCTTATTTGCAGATCAAACCAAAACTGTTTTAAAATTTAATTTGGTTCATATTTGAATGTAATCAATCGAAACTATGAATCTCAATGCAGCCTTTTTGCAGAACTTCGCAGAACTACTTCGCACTTTTGTAGTTTCGTTATAATTTTTCAAAGCACGTGGGAAAACTTCTCAGATAATTTCTCGGTAAAACAAGGAAAATTATGTTACATAATTGAGAACAAATTCGTTGAATGACATTTTACTCTCCCACAGAAAAAGTTAAATGCCCTAGTGACGGAAGACTTAACGTCAAACATTGATAAACGATCAAACAAGAATTTTAACACAAAACTTCTTTGAATCAATCTGCTTTGCATAAATTTGCTGTTGGGTAATTTACCTATTTAGGATATCGGATCCCTCTAAGTTGATAGGTGAATGTCACCCCCCAATAGAATCTCCCACTTTTTGGGGGTCCCGTACCCCAAACTCGCGAGTACCCCCCCCCAAAACCCATGATTTTAGGGGGGGGTTATCAATGTCAGAAATGGGGTGGTCCCGCCACGAAAACCGAGAAATCGTCATTTTTTCAGTTTTTGGGGGGTTTCTACAAGGGAAATTTTTCACCCCCCGCTCGGATTGGGGCGTGTGATACGTCAATCGCTTCCTCTCGACGAGACAAGACGATTGGTACCGGTTTCAGGGCCGGCACGACCCGCTGTGGCCCCCTGTGTTTACCCGGGCCCAAAGCCCCGCTCAGGGGGGTGACGTCCGCTTCCTCTCGACGAGACAAGACGATTGCCAGGCCCCCTTTTACCCCCCAGGGGCCACAAAAGCCAACTTTTCACCCCCCGCTCGGATTGGGGCGTGTGATACGTCAATCGCTTCCTCTCGACGAGACAAGACGATTGGTACCGGTTTCAGGGCCGGCACGGCCCCCTGTGGCCCCCTGTGACCCCTTTAACCCCCCAGGGGGCAGAAAATGCAACTTTTCACGCCCCACTCGGATTTGGGCGAGTGATACGTCAAACGCTTCGTCTCGACGAGAGAAGACGAATGGTACCATTTTCAGCCCCAACACGGCCCCCTGTGACCCCTTTATCCCCCCTCCCCCATGGATGATCAGGGGCGCCGCCAAGCAGCGGAGCCGCGGGGGCAGTCCTATGGAATAATACACTAATACATTACCGTTCCACATTGTAGCTCAATAGTATTATTCTATACAAATAAAAAAGAGAAAATTTATTCAGATTAAACTAATTCAGAACTTTATAGGATTTTATTATATCTAGGATGATATATCATAGGAAACGTTGAAACAAAATACGAAATCAGTTTAGAACTCGATTTACACAACCAATTACAGTCGACCCACGATATAACAAGTTGTTATTAGCGTGTTGTTATTAACAACACCCTCGGGACCGGGCCAAGGTGTTGTTATACCGATGGTCTACTGTATAATAATTCCTGTAATGGGATAGATCAATATATTTTATTTTCATACGCTTAGAACAATGTAAAGCTGAACGGAGAATTTGCAAATTTTGATAGTTTCCATATTTTTCCAAAACCCGTCCCCAAATGAATGATTTTTTGATTGTGCTTTCTGAATTTTGTAAACATCAGATGATGCATCAGACAAATAACGGTATTAGACCAAAGAGAACCATATGTTTTCCTCAGCTCTCACTTTCACACTAAAGCCGCCGCCATTGTATTTTCCTTGAACCCATTTGCGCTTACTTATCTGCGCTACAAAATTATTTGTGAGACCGATCGCACTAAGAGATTCAGAACATTTCAAGTCCAATGCGTACTTGCCATTCTTTGGCAATTCCAAAGTCACATCGTCAGAGTCTGAGCTTGCACTAACTTTTCCAGTGACTTCAGTCATCCTTACGGAAACAGTGCCCGCGTCGGAGATAGCGGACACGCTGCCGGCAATGCCCGTTAATGTTACGTTACCGGCATCTGTTTTTGCAAACAAATATCCTTTGAGAGTATCTGAAAAGCATAATTGCTTTTAAATTTATTCATTTTTGGCAAAAATTCGATGTTTCCAAAATTTTCTTTCCAAAATTGCGCTTTTCACGAGTAATTATCCGCAAAAATTTAATATTAGTATTATCACATAGCGATTAACATTCGGAAAATTTATAGCTTGGGCGGGAGAGCAATCCCAAACCCAACCAATTCATCATTCTATAAAACCCTAAAACCCTTAACTCTCTTACTTTAACCCTCCAAAAAATGGGGTTCTTTAAAACTCAATCAAAATTCCAAACTAGTTCGGTCAAAATTTTTATAAAAATCTTTTACACAATCCTGTCCCATCTGCAGCAACAGATGGAAATGTAGATAATACTCTCCCTGCAGCAACAAGGAGGGATAAATACTCCTCGGATACAAAAAAGTTCGTCAGACAAAAACATATCTCTTAATTTTTCAGTCAGTTATATCTTAAGACAGTCCTCCTCTCTTACCTGGCGTACACTTAATTTGGAATAAAACAAAACCTTTTGAATTGGCGCAAAAAGCCGGATACTATTAATTTACATCATACCGTAAATCCTCTAATAAGTCCCCCGGGGGACTTATTGTTTCGTAGGGGGTCTAGGGGGGACTTATTTGAGGGGGGACTTAATTGAGGGGGACTTATATTTTCGTGGCCGCGCCGAAGGCGCGGCGAAAAATTTTCGCGCCCCGCCGAAGGCGGTGCGCGAAAATTTTTGGGACTTTTTGGCAAAATTTGGGAAAATTTTTGAAAATTTAAACCAATTTTGAATTGGCGCCGAAAAATTTTGCCCAAAAATTTGAATTTTTTGGATTTTTGATCGATTTTTCGCCAATTTTTAGCAAATTTTTCAATTTTTTGACAAAATTTTGTAAAAAATAGCAAAATTTGCAATAAAAATTCAAATTTGCGCCATAAAATTTGAAATTGCGCCAAAAATTTGAAATTTGGAAAAATACCCATTTTGGGGGGGGGACTTATTTGAGGGGGGACTTAATTGAGGTGGGGACTTATTGGAGGATTTACGGTATACCATATTTATCAAAAAATGTTTGCGGAACCTTCTCCCGAACGCAAAAAAGCCACTTCTTTTTACAAAAAAAGCGTTTTGGCCGAAAAATGGCACTTTGGAAAAAATGTCCCTTTCCTACCCCTATATTTCCAATATGGTTTCCTAAAAAAACTGCGCTCAGAATAGCAATATCACGACAAAAAACATGACTTTGAAGGGGGGTCAGGACTTATGAAAATACCCAATACTTCTATTTGTTGTCTTTCTCTCTTTCTTATTTTAAAATAAAGAAATGACGGAAATGGTCGAAAACCAAAACGTCTATAACGGAAGAAACTAACTCGAGCTCCCCTTGGCAACTTGGGATTTCTTTAGCATCTAGGCACTGCATTTTTAGCACGACAATACTGAACTTTTTACCGATGTGATACTTCCTAAGCTATCAGAAGGCTATATCCCAGTGAACTGATAAAATCACTAGTAAAATTTGAATAGTGGATAACTACTTACTTCCCCAAATATCTCCTGCGTCAGTTAGTGCTTTCACATTGCCTTCGAGATTTTTGATCACGATATTTCCCTGATCTGTATAAAGGCCTATAGCTACAGCTGTTCTTGAATTTTGTGTAGTGCCTTTGCAATTTTCCGCATTTACGTTTCCCTGGACTGTTTTCGCTACTATTGTTCCGTTTATCTGTTTAATAATGACGTCACCCTGATCTGAACACAAATTGATCGAGATTTTCTCAGGCGTATATATGACGAAAGCAATTCTCAGCCTCTGATTATCAGGCACATGTAAATCAGTTTCTTTTGCATGTGCCTTTATGACTTTTCCATTAACATCTATATCCAAGTTATAGTAGGCCTTGAGCCTTCTTTCAATTTCTAGTTTGGATACTGCTATTCCATTGTTGCCAGTGATATATAATTTAACTTTTACTTCGTTTGCTGTTGAGTTGCCAATCACATAAATTTCGCCAGAATCTGTTTTAGATTTGACCTTTTCGATATCGTTGATAGGAAACTTATGAACCGAGAATGGGGTTCCTAAAGCACTAATATAATTAAATTACAAGTGAATGTATCAAGAATTGCAACATGTTTGGGTTTGCAGTCTATAAGATTTATTACTCTACATTCATTCAGCAGCTGCTTTTAAGTTTCACTCATAATGTGTTACCTGTGTGATATGGATCATTCTCTTCATTGGTCGATTCTGCTTCCGTTGGCTCGCTTTTCTGTGTATTTCCAACCGGATTTTGTTGCGGTGCTGTATTATTTGCCACGTCATTACTGCCTATTGTTTTCGCTGCATTACCAATATAAACGTTGAGCGAAACGCATAGCGTGACCAGGATGGTATGTTGAAGTTTCATTTCCAAACTAGTTGAATTCGATTCTGAATGAAAATATGACTCGTTTGTTGAAAATTGGTAAATCAAAGTCTAAAAACTGTGACAGTCACAGATTTTAGATAATTTCCTTCAATAATTCCCCCTACCAAATGCGAGCATAGTAGATAAATATATATAAATGGGCGATCTGAACGCTTATAACAATGGCTTTTAATTAATATGCCTATTGTGAAAAATAGGAATAAAATTATAAATTATTGTAATACGAAAATTTTTAGCAAGTGAATTTATTTACGTTGCAGAGCTGTATATATGGAGCATTGATTTCTTAGATATAATATTCTATCCAAAGGTTAGCTTCACTGGCTAGGCTGAGCTCTTGTCAGGGTAGCTCTAACGTATGCGAGAGCAAAACGACAAACTCTCTATTCACCGCAGGAGAGATCTTCTCTTTGTTTGGTTAGGTCGCGAAATAGACGGCAGGCATGGTAAAGCGCAAGAGACTGAACACAGCTCCTCACTCGGGAGGTACCCAAGGTGTCATTCTTCGGGTGTGCGTCAAATTTTTTTTCTATAATATTGAAGACTAGCAATCAGATAGCTTAAGTCTCGTCGCTTTGCCCTCAAGCTTGATTCTAATAAAAAAAAGGCAAATGAACGAATACCTTCCAAAGACCAATTACAGTCGACTCTCGATATACCGCACACATCGGGTCTGGCGATTTTGTGCGGTATATCGAAAGTGCGGTTAATCGGGTGTGCGGTATATCGAGAGAATTTTGTATGCAAAAAATCCTTCCCTTGCAAAGTTGGATAAACGAAATTTCCTATATTCTTTGTCATTTTTTGAAAATAAAAAATAAAATTTGAATTCCCGCTCAAAAAATTTTGATTTTTTTACTAAATTTTGGCCGATTTTTGCAAAATTTTTACCTAATATGGCAAAAATTTTGAAAAATTTTCGAAAAATTTGATAAAAAACAGGAAAATTTTGTATAAAAATTCAAATTTGCGCCAAAAACAGAAGCATTTTTCTTTGTGCGGATAAACGAAAAATTTTACATAGAAAATTTCACTTTGGTTTCTCAAAAACCTGTGCGGTATATCGAGTTTAACCGCACAAAATGCGGTATATCGAGAGAATTTTGTATGAAAAAAATCCGTTCCAGCCAGATTTATGCGGTATATCGAAAGTGCGGCTTATCGTGTGTGCGGTATATCGAGAGTCGACTGTATTCTTTTCAGCAGATAGCAAATTTGCTGTTCAGTTTAATTTGAATAGAGCAGACCCCAAATCACAAATATCAAATCGAAAACTTCTGGTGAATATGAAATTTTATGTCTAATTTTGTCAATAAAAAATATAAAAAAAGCCGCAGGCAAAAATTTAAAAAAAATTGGCTTTTCTCTTAAAAATTGACTAAAATTACTCATTGAAATAAATTATAACATTTAATTTTTTTTAATATTTATTGAATTATCACAAATTTTTGGCCCAAAATTTTGAGAAAACAGTGAGACATACTACAAAGTTAAGGAGAAAATAGCGCCGCAGGCGAAAATTTTTTGAAATATTAAGCTTGTTTGCCAAAAATTGCCACCAATTAATTTTCCTTTGGTCCCCCTTTTGATTTTTTCTCCCTTCCAAAAGCTGGACCCCGGGTACTTACCCTATTTACCCCTATGAAACTAGGGCCCTGAATGGGAGACATTTGCTGATTGCCTTATCCAGGGTACCCTTGCTGATAGTTTGTAGAGCTTAAAAAGTTGGATATAGTTGTCATGATCAGATTTTGTATCCGGTATGAAAATTCTCGAGAAAAATTGAGATTAAAGTTTACTTGTTCAAATTTCCGCCAAAATTACTGTATTTGCCCAAGCGTTGTGGGACAAAAATCAGCAAATGTCTCCCATTACACAACATTTTCGCCTTTAGATTACCTAAAATCAGATGCCCGTTTGACAAATTCATTCCATTCCTTAATTTTCATGGTCATCATTTTTGATAAATGTAAACTTTTGATTTAAACATTTTTATTTTCAAAGATTAAATGAAGTTTACCGCATTAAATTATTTGCTAAAACTATTTTATCTCTCGGATTCACTACTGCTTAAGAAAATTTACACGAAAGCTGACTTCCCGACAAATTTGAATTGATATGGTAGAATTTCGGTTGCTAGTGTATGTGCGCTCTACCTTGATATCTGCGCTCTATCTACCGCGAGCTAGTCGACAGACTGGTTTTGCCAGAGATAAAATTCGGCGAAGGAGTATTTTTTCACTGCGAAGAGCAGTTAGAGACACCAAGTGAGCGAGGATTTTAGGCTACTGCAGACGCTCTATCTTCACATAACTATTCACTTTTTCGCTCGCTGTCTTACAGGAATATTATCCTGTCGACTGATATGCTGTAGTTAGAGCGCAGACTTCATATCAATTGCGCCGTTCTTGCTTGAGGAGCGTGGTAGATAGAGTTGGACTGCTGCGCCTCATTTGTGTCCCGCACTGCGTTTTCCATATACTTTTTTCCTTACTCTGCTTCTCTATCGCTTCTCTTTCGCATGAACCACAGAAGCAGGCTGACTGAAAAATCTGTCTTGTGTTGGCGTTCTCTCTCATTTTGCTTCTTGCGCACTTGGAAATTCGAGCTGCCGAAACTCACAGAAACGCAAGCTTTCTGTGTTAGAAGCTAACTATTGAGCCTCGAAGCAAGGAATTACCGATTCCACATCACTTCAGGAATACACATTTTTCCGCTATTTCTTCCACCCACCAATGGCGAAATTGATCATATTTATCGCTATTACCTGCTTACATTTTTGGACAGGTAAATAATTAAAAGATTAAACCTAAGTTTCTATTTAACTTACAGTGATGCCTAGTGGAAAAACATGGATGCTCGTACCTCGATTTTTCTACGAAAAATTCGCTGACGGAAAGTAGGTGTTTAAAGTGTAAGAAATTTTTAATAGAAAATTCCAAAAATTATTGTCGCAAATAACGTTTTGGAAACATATTTTCAAAATTGTTGAAAAGTAAATTTTTCACTCGTTAATAACTCAAAATTATGAGTTTAGACGCTACTTTGGTCCGTACGATCTTGCTCTTGAGTTTTCACTGGTACAAGTTTACATTATACCTGACAAAACTGGACAGGATACATTACATTATCACGCGATTACACCAAATGGAAAGCGGATATTGGAAGGAGATGATCAAAGGGAAATTAAAAGTAAGTTATGTTAACACACATTCTTTATTAGAAGAATTTATTAATGCAACTTTTATGCACAATACTGTTTCGATAGCGTTATTCTCCTGTTAGTATGACTGTGAGAAACTCATTACAAAGAACACTAGCCGCTCTTACCTTCTGCTAAAATCACTCTTTCTCTCTCTCACAGCGCACCTGTTGGCTGGTGCGCTGTAGTTATGACCTAGTTTGAAGGTACTCAATGAGTGCGACGTCACAATCCACTTGACACAACTTGTCACAAGCCACTTGACTTCGGTCTTACTACTTGTAGCATTGTAATAGTTTAGCTGTAACAATATAGCATAAAAATTAATGAACTTGAGATCAAATGAGTTACAGTTTAGCTAACTTAATTCCATAGGACCACCCAGCGGCTTCGCCGCATGGCGGCGCCCCTGGTCATCCAGGATTTTCCGGATTTCCGGAAGCCATATCTTCCGGTGGAAGGCCGAGTCGGGCTTGAAACCGGTACCAATCGTCTTGTCTCGCCGAGAGGAAGCGATTGACGTATCACACGCCCCAAACCGAGTCCCGACGGAGGATTTGTGACCTGCCGAAATCCAGGATTTTCCGGATTTCCGGAAGCCGTATCTTCCGGTGGAAGGCCGAGTCGGGCTTGAAACCGGTACCAATCGTCTTGTCTCGCCGAGAGGAAGCGATTGACGTATCACACGCCCCAAACCGAGTCCCGACGGAGGATTTGTGACCTGCCGAAATCCAGGATTTTCCGGATTTCCGGAAGCCATATCTTCCGGTGGGGAGGCCGACTCGGGTTTGGGAATCCGGTACCCCAATGGGGTTTTTTCTCGGGGGAGCTTCACCTATCACAGGATCCCGACGGAGGATTTGTGACCCGCCGAAATCCAGGATTTTTCCCGGGTTTCCGGAAACCGTATCTTCCGGTGGAAAGGGCCGAGTCGGGCTTGAAACCGGTACCAATTGTCTTGTCTCGCCGAGAGGAAGCGATTGACGTATCACACGCCCCAAACCGAGTCCCGACGGAGGATTTGTGACCTGCCGAAATCCAGGATTTTCCGGATTTCCGGAAGCCATATCTTCCGGTGGAAGGCCGAGTCGGGCTTGAAACCGGTACCCAATCGTCTTGTCTCGCCGAGAGGAAGCGATTGACGTATCACACGCCCCAAACCGAGTCCCGACGGAGGATTTGTGACCTGCCTAAATCCAGGATTTTCCGGATTTCCGGAAGCCATATCTTCCGGTGGAAGGCCGAGTCGGGCTTGAAACCGGTACCAATCGTCTTGTCTCGCCGAGAGGAAGCGATTGACGTATCACACGCCCCAAACCGAGCACCGACTGAAAAGTTTCCTTTGTAGAAACCCCCCAAATACTGAAAAAACGGCGTTTTCTCAACTTTCGTGGCGGGACCACCCCAATTCTGACATTGATAACCCCCCCTAAAATCATGGGTTTTGGGGGGGTACTCGCGAGTTTGGGGTCCGGGACCCCCAAAAAGTGGGAGATTCTATTCGTGGGGGGAGCTTCACCTATCAACTTAGAGGGATCCGATATTCTTCCTCTATTATGTTATAATTATTCATGACTGTTCAGGTTACTTTACGAAACAAGTGCATTTTGTAACGCCATCCGAGAGGAAAGACCCGGAATTACCAGCGGATGAGACTTCTTTCCATGACACAATGACATCTTTCAAAGTGTTAGAAATCCGAGAGGAAAGACCCGGAATTACCAGCGGATGAGACTTCTTTCCATGACACAATGACATCTTTCAAAGTGTTAGAAAGTGTGCAAATTAGTGAAAGTGAATCTCGGCAACTTCATGGTTACCTTCCGGATACAATACTGTATATGGATAAGTAAGCATAAATAAATTGTCAAGTATTTACATATAAAATTTTTAGACAAATGGAGAATGGCAGTGAGCAAAAATTACTCTTCGGCAAACGGAAAATAGTGGAAATGCCACATATCGGGGTAAGTTTTTATCCTACGTTAATTATGTAACCATTTGGTTGTTGATGCTGCTATATTTGTAAATATTTTCGAGACACAGTATGGGTAAGCTCTTAGTGACTAATAGTCCTAGTAATATTACTGCAGCATACTTTGTTTCGTTAGATTAAGGAGAAGAAAATGCATCTCTGTGAAAACATATTAGTTTTTATACTATACGTAAAATTGTGTATTATATAAAATGTACACCATCCATAAATTTTTAACAAACAAACCATTAGACTGAAATGTTAAGAATAATAAGCGAAAACGTTGCACTATCTCTGTTGTGACGATAGAAGTAGTCTAAAGTAATTGTTCTAGAATCGTCCTTACTATAGTCTTCATCCAAAGGATGCGATTGGAATCAAAATTTATGTATATGGAGTAGTTGACGGCATCCAACTCGATGAGCAAAATTATCCAGACGGGATTCATGTGAAAGTGCAGTTTGATTACGGAAATACCGCAAATATGAATACACAGAAGCTTAAAACTGCCAACGAAAAATTTTGTAAAGCATTGGAAGTTAAAACACGGACACCTTTTGACTTAAACAATTATGTTTATATAAACTTAAAGAAGGAACATAAGCCGTATATTTCAATCTATTATGTGGACAAAGACGGAAAGGTCATTCATGCTTAGCGAAAGGTTGCCATAGAAATGTATTAGTGTCTAAAATCAAATTTAGATTCTCATATGGATGTTATCTTTACAAAACTATCGCTTTTCGTAATAGAGAAATTTTTAGTGTTCTAGCAAATCTTTACCTTCGCGGTTAAAATTGGTCCAATCTTGTTTTGCTTCGAAAAATTAATCTAGCTTTTTCGTGTTACTTTTTCTTGCTTTTTATGTATGTATATTTAATGTTATCAAAGGATGATGTACATAAAATGGGATACGAAATCTTCATCTATCAAATACAGAGAGCATATACATATAGGTATATGCTGAAGAGTGAACTTTATCTTTCATTGTTAAACGCATCCGTAAACCCAAAAATCTCAAGTTTAGCATATGATTGGTGTATTGTTCTCAGTAGTATTTTGAGGAGTCACATATGTTTTTATTAAAAGAAAATGCTTTATGTGTTTGTAAAAAATAAAAAGATGTTCCTTCAAACAAAACAGGTTGCCTTCTTTCCAATGCAACAGCCAGATGGCTGTGTTTGTCCGTCAGTCCTATATAAACGTCAAATGTGTAAGCGCAAATTCAAACATTATATCGTATTTGTGTGATCATGGTCTCTACCCATCTCTACTAGTGTCTGCCCATCATTCGCAGTTAGTCTAACAAAAACTGATACGATCATGTTACTTTACTAAGAAGCCAGTGTCTGTCTGTGCCTGCCTGCGTGGTCCGTCCGTCCACTGACGTTTAGACCACTTTCAACGGTCATTTCCGGGCAAGTGTTAGCTTAAAATGTTCGTACGGATGTGCTGATACAGATTTTCAAAAAATTTACACAAAATATAGACAAAATTTTTTAGACAATTTTTTAGACAAAATTTTTTTTCGGCGCTGGCCGCCGCGAGAGCGGCGGCGTGCGCAGCTAGTTACGTTACTATTTCGATGTCTACATCCTAGCACTACCATCTAGAGGCTTCTCCCATTCAAATAAGGATGAGCTGGAAGTCACGAGCTGGCTGTCAATTTCGATATAGAAAATTTCCGAATCGTTCCTCCGGTGTGTTACCTTTTATTTTCTTCAACAGGTTTGGAAATATAGGATCGTTTTTTAATATGATCAGTTTAACTTGTTATTCAAAATATCTTTACTCTGTTATGCTAAAGAACATCCCATGAAGGTTCCTAATATAAACACTGATTTATAAAGTCTGTTTTCCTGTATTTAATAACTATATTACAGATATTTTAAAAATTCAACTCTAAAGACAAATGTATTCTAAATATTTATATACTTATCTCACCATTATGATGATATCCAAAATTGCAACAAGCGAATTGTGCGGGTGTAAGTACCCGTTACAGAATGGTGGAAAACACTATTTTGTTGAGCGTGGAGGACTCTATTACAAGGTGTATATGAACCCGAACATATGCAATACAGAAGACCAAAGCAAGACGAAAACACCCGAAAGCCATAAAAGAATGCATTCTTTGAATTATTGCTGGGTTGAAGATAGCGGTATAGCTAATCTTGTCGAGCTCCCGAAACAGACAAATGAAATGAATGAGAAATTCGGAACAGCATTCGCTGGCCAGAACGGAACTAATTATATAGATGATTGTTATTGCGATTCAGAAGATGATTGTTGTTCATATACTATAACTTCAATAGCTGCTCAAAAGAAATATCGGTGAAATCCTTTTTGTATTTGAGTACTGAATCTCCCCGTTTTGTGAGAGCATTCTTAGGGGTGCTTATTCCATTTTTCAGAGGTGCATTCTTACGGGTGCTTATTTTTGAAATGTACCTAATTAGGGTAATTTTTAGCGGTGAATCCGATTTTGAGGTCAGAATTTAGCTAACATGTAGACAAATTTAGACAAAATTTAGCTAAAATGTACCTAAATTTTCGATTTCCAGTGCTTATTTTTGGTGTCCGTTACGGTTTTTTCAGGAGGGGCATTCTATCCAGTGCTTATTTTTGGTGTCCGTTACGGTTTTTTCAGGAGCGAAGCGTCCGACCTAGGTAGGGCGCGAAGCGTCCGAACAGGTTTTTTTCCAGCGCTGAAGGCGCTGGAAAAAAGCCTAGTATGATTTATGTTTTAAGACTGTTGTGTTACATTTCAATGTTTGTACTGATCGCCTTTTGTAAGAATAAAAGTATGATTGGAAACCAATTATAAAAGTTGTTACTTTCACATTTACAATCTATGAATATATGAGCAGCAGTGTATTATCAGCCCTATTATCAATCACGATACCAGTCATTCCCTTCCTGAACGTTCCCAATTCAATCCGAACATTGTTCGTACTACACAGGTGATACATATACAGTCGTCCCTCTCTAATCCGTCTCTCTATAATCCGGCACCCTCCCTAATCCGGCGCATTTCGGCCGAAACGGATTTTTTTGTATGGGAATTCCCTCTCTAATCCGGCTTAAATTCTCTAATCCGGCACATTTTTGGGGTCAGGCCTCAAAAGTGTCAAAAGGGTACCCCCTATTAATTTTCAAAATTTTTTCCGGCCGCCGCCATTGGCGGCGGCCGGAAAAATTTTTGAATTTCACACCAAAAATTCAATTTTCCAGCAAAATTTTTATCTAAATTTCAAATTTTTCTCAAAATTTCGCAGACATTTGTGTGTATTTTTGACCATTTTTGCATTATTTTTGATTTTTGGAGAAAAGAAAAAATACGCGTCTCTTAGAATCACGCGATCAACCAGTATACCAAAAATCAGCAAAATCCCACGGTCGGCCATTGAAGGGTTAACTAAAAAGTTTCCCAAAAAAATTAAAAATTTGGTAAAATCCAAAAAACGGAAATTTTTTAAAGTTAAAATGGGATCCATCTAGAACGCTTATTTACGACTTAAATAGTCGATCTAGTTAGGTTTTATTCACACTAAAAAATTGTGTATTTTTGCCCATTCTTGGGATCACCCTCTCTAATCCGGAGCCATTTGGCCGGAACGGATTTTTTTGTATAGAAATTCCCTCTCTAATCCGGCCCTCTCCAATCCGGCACCCTCCCTAATCCGGGTGCAGGACATTTGTACGTCGGGACATTTGTACGTCGGGGCTATAACTTTTGATCCATGCGGTCATTTTTTATACTGTTCTCGAAAAACGGTGTATTCTGAGCTGGAAGGAACATCTGGTAAAAAAATTAAAACTTTTTTTGAAAAAATGACATTTTTTACTTAAAAAATTGATTTTTGGCATTTTTTGCAAAAAATCGACTTTTTACGTAAAAAATGTCATTTTTTCAAAAAAAAATTTAATTTTTTTGACCAAATGTTCCTTCCAGCTCAGAATACACCGTTTTTCGAGAACAGTATAAAAAATGACCTCATAGATCAAAAGTTATAGCCCCGACGTACAAATGTCCCGACGTACAAATGTCCGTGTCCGCCCTAATCCGGCACATTTTGGCCAAAACGGATCGCGCCGTATTAGAGAGGGACGACTGTATGAAGTTCATTGTACACAGCCTGCTTGCAGCGTTACGATCACCTAATGGTAATGTATGTAAACATTCATCGATTTGATTTTGTCACATACATAAAACACATTATAGGTTCGGAAATCCGGGAAATACACAGCCTGCTTGCAGCGTTACGATCACCTAATGGTAATGTATGTAAACATTCATCGATTTGATTTTGTCACATTACGTATATATACAATTTTCGAACCGATAAAATATAAATAATAAATCAATATCATAACCAATAAATATCGGTATCGGTGGCCTGTTTTACCGATACCGATATATCGGTCGAACCGATATTTTCGAAAAATTGAAAAACCGATACCGATATAACCGATATTATCGGCGATATATCGGTATCGGCCGATCTCTAGTATGAACCACCAGTGAGATGATAAGATATACATAAGCAGTTTGTCCAATTTTGAACAAAATGGCAAAACGATGGAGCTTTCTTATTTCAGCCTCTCCCATAACGTCGTTTTTAAATTTTGCAGCAAAATATTTCCCACTTTAAATCTTCGATCTTATTCAATGCTTTTACCTGGAGACGGGATTTTCATATTTTTCGAGCTATTACCTCAGAATAATTCATTCACTGATTTCGAGAATGTTGTTCTGTATTTTGTCCATTCTAGGTTTATAATTAGCCTTTTCAATCACAATTACCCATACAACTACAGAACCATTTATCCAAATTTCTCGTCTCACCCAATTATTATTAGACCATATAAAAAGTACAAGACTTGCAAAATCAACTCTTATGTATCTTTTCAACATTTTATTTGCAAACTCAATTATAAATTTAAACAATTATATAATTACATAAAATCGAACATTAATTTAAACAATTATTTAAATTTAATGCCCGTATATGGCTTGTCTTTAATAAACTCGCTCCGGATTTCCATAGTAGTTGCCGGCGTGGATGCCGTAGAACACTGCGAGCAGCACCAAATACAGGTTTGTGGAGAGATCGAATGCGGAATTGCCCTCTCGAATGCAACCATAACGAACGTAAAGGAGAAAGCGACCGGAATCGGACATCAATTTGGGTGGGCATCTCTGCATCGGAGGGTAGCCGAAATTCGTTAAAGGAGAACCCCAAGAACGTTTGTATCTCTGGCCTTTGTTATCAGCTTCACTACACAGCTTCACTACGTTGGGGTGTGCCATGTTGACGTCATCAAGAACTTTTTCATAATTATTTTCCTTGCAACGATCAACGATGCACTGCGTATAATTGTACCACTTACTGAAGATATATATAATTTTATAAGATATATATAGTTTTTAATGAAAAATTTTAATCTACACTTCAAAGTTAGGATTTATGAACACAGATTATGTTTATTTTACTTCGAATGGGTCAAAATTATTATCGTCGAAAGTGGAAATATAGCATGTCTGGAGCAAAATCGTGCAAGAACAAGCTTTTTCTCGTGATTTGCATTGAGATGGGAAGTCTGGGGAAATGAGCAATAAATTGTTTTGGGAAGTTTAAACTAATTATCTTATTATCAAACTTATGGATGCTTAATAGCTTAAAATATACTCACTCGCAAAGCTGTCTTCTCCAGGTGAAAGCTGCTCTACTGAGTTTGTTGTCGAATGTGCAATTGTGTTGTTGCATGCAATCGTTTTGTCGCTTTATCCGTGAGCTCAGATGGACAGGGAACACCTTCTGCTTTCCAGGGGAAACCAATTCCGGTGCAGGGTTTGCTTTGATGTTGCTTAGTGGAGCTGGAGCACTGCCCGACATGCCGCACAATGTTGCCGTAATGGGGCTTTTGCTTTTGATCTCCTCCTCACTGTCGCAAGGCCTCGAGCAATTGACGTAATCGTACCACTGACTAAAAATATACATAAAATTATACTAACTGTAAAAACTTATAAGAAATCGGTAGAGGTAGTAGAGAAAAGGCCAGATTTTGAAACCCAGGTTTAAAAGTTAAGCTGGATCAATCTAGAATTTGGGCGTATTGTGGTGCTTCATTTTTAGTTCGAAAATCTTTAAGATTTTTTTATTAAAGGTAGATCTGAAAGGCATGTTTTGTCTTTTAACCCTGCTACAGTAGGAAACATTATTTTCATATCATGTTTTCAAAGCTGTACGAAATGATATGCTTTTGTTACTTCGAAAATGCTGTAAACTAACCTGCAGACGTCCATGTTATGATCCTCAAGGGGGAGATGATTCTGAGGGACCGTCAGATTGAACTCGCAATGGCACATAGATGCAGAAACTGTGATGCAAAACACGGAGCAAATAATCAAAGACAAAACCAATTTAGACATCATTTTGATAGCAATGTGAAATAGTAATGCAAGAATGAATACAAAGTGGTTGGACTTGGTTTATATAGTAGCGAGCTATAGTGTTATGAAAGCTATATGACTAATTCTATATCACTGTCTGATATTTTCCGGAAATGTGCTTTTTTGTATGTCTGGGATGATAAAGATCATAGTATATTGCGATGAAAACCCTATCTCGATGTTGTTTTTATTTTTCGAGCTTTTCCATATGTCTGGGATGATATCACAAGGCTGATATATAATGATATCGAAACAAAGATAATATCTATCGAAGCGATAAAACTGTCTCGATCTCGTTTTGTAAAGTTGCTCGGACGTGTAAATTACATAATAACTAGAGTGGAGCGCCACGCCTTCGGCGCGTTCATGGTGTAGCGCAATGTTAAGGACTAGACATCAGTTTGCAAGAAATTAATATGGGAATCGGTAAACCCCCCCGGTAAACCCCCCCCGCTCGCCATTTTTGCCATAACTTTTTACTGAAACCTTCTAGAAGGATGAGTAATAGCTTAAATGGAAGCTAAGACTCTGGGCTACAAATCGGTATATTACTTGCCACATCTCGATTCAAGATTCTCGAGATTTAATTATTTTTGTCTCAAAATTTCAACTTTTTTTGCAAATTCGAGAATTTGAGACAAAAAAAATTAAATCTCGAGAATCTTGAATCGAGATGTGGCAAGTAATATACCGATTTGTAGCCCAGAGTCTTAGCTTCCATTTAAGCTATTACTCATCCTTCCAGAAGGTTCCAATAAAAAGTTATGGCAAAAATGGCTGCGGGGGGGGGTTTTTACCTACACTCATTAATATCCAGATAAAACTCTCGAGGCCGCCGCTTTAACCCCTTTTCGGATATTTAATTTTTATTACTTAAACCCGTACCTCGGGTGAGAGCTTTCAAACTTCCTGATAATCAAAGCTCTCACCCGATAGAATACGAAAGGTACCTGTTTAAACAACAAAAATTAGGTATTCCAAGCATTAATTATTACCCGAAAAAGTATTACCCACAAAAAAGCGGCGGCCTCGAGAGTTTTATCTGGATATTAATTTCTTGCAAACTGATGTCTAGTCCCTAACATTGCGCTACACCATGAACGCGCCGAAGGCGCGGCGCTCCACTCTAGTCTCAAAAAAAGCTTTGCATGAACAACCGCGGCGAAGGCCGCGGCGAAATGTGCGTAAATTTGAATAGCTTCAGAAACCTGCATTTTTGGTATTTTTTGGCCAAAACGTGCCACTTTTTGAGATCTAAGAGGAAAATTTTTTCCGGATTCTGTTTCAGCATGCCCAGGGGAGCATTTTCATGTATCATGCGCCCCTGTATCGAGGGAACTAAAAAAGTTTCCTTTGTAGCATCAAAAACCTGCATTTTTGCCATTTTTTGGCCAAAAAGTGCCACTTTTTGAGATCTCCGGGGAAAAATTTTAAAAAACCCGGGCCCTACAGCTCGAGACCTACAAAATGAGCTATCACACACCCCTGTATCGGGGGAACTAAAAAAGTTACGCCGTGTGACAGACAACGGACGGAGAGTTGCGACTTAGGTAGAGTGGATTATTTTTAAAAATCTAAAATTTCTGTTTCCTGTGTATGGGTAGAAACAGGGTATCCAGGAACTGCTAATTTGAAGGGGCTGGTTCCGGGGGCTCTATTGACAATTTTATAAACTTCTTATTACGGAGCGGTTCTAATACCACTCCTAACTAACGAGGAAATCACTGAACTAATGACCCGGATATGCAGATTTTGACGCGCCTATCGTGCAGATCAGGGTCGACTTTAGATAAAAAATGGTCTTGGCTTCAGCCATTATCTTTTAATTTTTTGAGTTGTGGGTTCTCAAATTTTAAAACACCGATAGAAAATATCTAAATTTTCATAATTTACGTATTTTCTCTGTTTTGGTAAACACATATAACTACTGGACATACATAAGGTTTACTCCGATATTCTTGATCTTTAATTTCTTAACTGAATATCTATATTGGGAGAGGGAAGACGCTATCTTTCTTTGAACTGATCATGAGGCGGTTTGTATACGCTGTGTAGTAAGGAGAAAATTTGCTGTGAATAGAGATCCTGATTTCTTCAAGAAAACTACTCCACAGAAAATGAGACTGACTTAGTTGGTCGAATAGAAGAGGAAAAAACAGATTTATTGACATGAGATTGGTTTGCGAATATGTCTGCGGACAGGTAATGCAGATTCTGCAAAACTGTGCAGAGTTGGCTGTAGCAAGACAGTCGTTGATTTTTCTTGCAAAAATCAAGAGCCGATTTGTGCTTGATTTTAAGCGAATTGCGGCTTCGTAAAATGACATCAAAATAGGGATCGTGATATCTTCAGGCGATCTACCACTGTTCCCGTTGTGTTCCCGTTTCTGTCGTGCCTGTGGGCAAGCGAGCGTGATGCACAGCATATGGAAATTTTTTTTCTTTCTCACGATCTAATTATACTTGTGTATGACCAGACCGTTACATACGCAATAACGTGGTAGTTACTATCGAACTTTCTAGAAACTGAACACGAGATTAAAAAATACGAGGTTATGTGGCGCGATTTTATCCAAGCACAGGTATATAGAATAGAGTATTTGTTCATTCATCATTGTTTTAATCAGTTGTTAAGTTTTCAATAAGTTTTGAAGGTAATATTATTGTTTATTGTATATTGTTAAGTTTTCGCGGTACATGAATTATTATTATCTGCCTGTGTCTATTACTTTGATTCACTTTCAAAACAAAATTCGAAAATTATCATGTAACAAAATTTACGAAAATATTCCGAAATATTTTTATAACAATGTCACTTCTTAAACTTTAGCAAAATTTTTGATTCAGACGAGAAAATCAGTCAACTTTGCAAATTTCTAAATATGAAACCACTGATTAGAGAGCGGCAAAATCAAAGAAGCATCATCTGACCACACCCTCACCCCTTTAGGTTAGGGGAAATCTTTGCAATATAACTATTTTTTTTTATTTTAAAATGTAACAAAATTTTTAAAATGAATCGGATATTAGTTTTGGTCAAGTCAGAGCACCAACTAACTCGACAGTTTGGGAAAGAAGGTCATGATCTGTCTTGTGACCACTCGTTTGCGTGTTCAAGCGAGAGATGCTGTCGTGGCTCTGACAGACTTTGTGGTTTAAGCGAGAGTGTTTGTTAATGTAAATTGATGCTACTTTTGAATTGTTGAACTAGAACGATAAGTGTGTTTAAACTAGGAGAATTCAGAATTTTCTTTGCAAAAGACTAGAAAGGGTTTTAGTTTATAAAATAAAATAAACATTATTTATTTAGTTCGAACTCAAAGCAATGAATATTCAAAAAGTGATCACTTTCACTTTTGTCTTCATTATTCCCATTATTACAGGCCAAGTGGTGGCAGAAGTGTTGAAAAAACCATTGCTAGAACTATGGATATTGCGTCAAGAATAGCTCTTGACACCATTATAATGAGCATAGAGGAACGTAAATGTGAAAAGCCAGGCTGGAGAGATGATCCATCGAAATTCTATCAGTATATGGCAGGTAGGTAACATTTCACTGAGGCATTGTCGAGGAAAAATTGGTTAAAAAGTTGCTTTTTACATGTAACTAAAGTGGAGCCACCGGGCCATTTTATGGAAAATGGCCACTTTGTGACCCAAAATTACTTTTTGGTCACAATGTAAGGATATAGGTAAAGCACAAGAGATATGTCCAGTACCTACTAGTGTCCCAGCGGAAAGCTTTCCATTTTCTTGGTTGGCGGTATAGCGTTCTATCCATATGTTTGTTCTTTGGCAATTTTGGTCGCCATTTTTTGCACCCAGATTTTTCGCCTATGCCGATCACGAAACCGACCTTATTTGTCGTCCCGGGACCAAAAAACCCGTATTTTGAAAAGCCGAGGTAAAAATACCTGCCAATCTAACCGGACTGCCGATTTAGACAGCCTGTGGCTCCGGCTTATGCCGTCGAGCAGTCACTTATCTGAAATTATAAATTTTAGAATGCGTGTTATTCGAGAATACTGATGGCACTGACATCCGTGATTATCATTGTCCCGATGGTTCAAAGGGAGAATGCTTCTGGATAACAATTAAGAATTATGTTCTTCCGGCATGCTGTGAGTTATTTTATTTTCAAAAAATCGATGAAATATAAAAAAGCTGCTTTACCGAAAATGTATAAATTTCCATCAAACAACAATTTTAAGCAGCTGCGATTTCGTATAATGACACAAGGCTGTGATATTATTTAAAATGCAATTAAAAACTTTTGTAATTCAGAACGGTCATTATGAACCTCTTTAAATATTAACAAACAAAGATTATCTTAAATTGTGAGCAATAAAAAAATTTGTTTTATTTTTAGCTCGAAAAAGTCAGACATCCGTGAAAAATTGATAAATCATAAAAAATACTAGTAATCGATATTTGTGTTTAGGCGTCAGAAAAATGAGCAAAATATGGTGGAGTTACAAAACCGGAAGGTCAAGTTGGGGCAAATAATCTGATCATATTAAAAAAATTGTATCATATGGATAAAAATGGCATATGTTAAAAATGGCATACTATGTGAATATAAAAATACTATCGATGTTTATGATAAATTATCCCAATTTTTATTTCCGACAATTTAGCCCTATCTGTACTTTAAATAAATATAAATTAAATACAATGTCATGCAAGCAAATAATACAAAGCTTTGAACCTCAAGATCATACAGAACTTATGTATCAAGCTGCTTCTCTTACCAAAAAGTTATAACCAAACAGTTTTCCAAGATTTAACAGCCGTTGGTGAGAGTTCTCATAAGAAATCTTTTTTTCGATTTTACGGGGCAAAATTTTTTAACCGCGCACCGTTCCGGCCGAGTAAAATATCAATCGATACCTCTCCACCAACCAAGCAAAATGAGCTATTATTCAGCCGAAATGGCTACCTGGCTTCCGGCCAAGTGAAATCTCGAAAATCCCGGTTTTTGTACATCTGCTAGGTTATGAAGTGCACGGCATGACGAGCGGCGCGAAGTGCCGCGAGCCCTCCCTATCGCACATTTCCGCGGCGTTAGCCGCTCGTTTTCCCTCCTTGTAGTTGCTCTATATTACCATTATGGCCAAAAGTTTACAATACTCACTAGA
>JAKKPZ010000413.1:0-37577 GCA_022814885.1 Ditylenchus destructor
AATTCGTTCGTGATGGAGAGTGGCGATGGAGTGCGCCAATGTATATTCGAGGATTTTCTTGGAAAATCAAGACCTATTCTAAAGAAACAGATCAGTCAAATAATCAAGACGGAAAATCACCATCTAAAGGCCTCTCATTCTTTCTGTACTGTAACGAAGACTACACCAACCAAAGATGGGAGTTCCAAGCTAGTTATTCACTGCACATTATGGCACAAAAAGAAGGCGTCAAGGACATTATCGCTACACATGTAAATAGTACCTTCAATGGACAGGATGGTCTGGGACGTGGTAATTTCCGAACTTGTGATGTAAGTCAATAGGGTTGTTCTGCTGGGATTGACATTAAGGGAATTCAAATGCACCCTTTTTCGCGCGCTTTTCATCCAGCAAGACGTAGGTAATTGGTTTTTCGTGTTCAGGAGTGCTTTTTAGAGACATTTATGAATGGTAAAATATTATAAAATGCACACCCGAACACGAAAGACCAATTACCTACGTCTTGCTGGATATACAGGGTGGCCCAAAAAATGGCAGAAAAGTAGGCCACTATATTTTTACGATTTGAGCGAAACCCAAAAGTGAGTGATATCTTAAAAATTATCCCTATCTGACATCTCTCATATGCACAAAAGATATTTTCAGGACATATTATGCCCTCTGACTAGACATCAGTTTGCACTTTTTGCCATACAAATTGAAACTTTAACCTGGTTTTTCGACCACTTTTTACAGAGTAAATGCCCAAACCAAGGCCAGTTTCCGATCCGCCGTGAAATTCTGGGTAAGATAGGCTATTCTGCGACTATTTTTTGACTTTTTTGGCCCATTTTTTACATATTTTTGGCCGAAACTTGCCGGAAATCGTATCAGACGACCATGCCGTTGACCACAAAGTTGCTCAGTGAGTCGAATACTACCCAAAAACATATTTTCACTGAGAACAAAATTTTTACCATTTTTCCGGTACCATGTGGTTAAAAAATCGATTTTTCAAAACGTTTTAAACCTTTTAGGCACGTAGCGTTTTTAAGGGTTTATTTGATGCGCTGATTCCGAATATGCATTTGGTTTTTTCATATCGCACGGAATATGACTTAAAACTGCAATTTTTTGCCACAGTAAATCATTTTCAGCCCGAAAATGACATTTTTATGTGAGATATGAAAAAACCCAGTAATTATTTACAAAGAACTACATGTTCACATTGCACATCCCTACAAAGAACGCAGCGCGAAAAGGGTAAATTTGAATTACTTTAATGTCAATCCCAGCAGAACAACCCTATCTTAAGTTCAATTTTCAAATTTGATTGGGCTTGACTTGAATTTGCTTGACTTTTATTGAATTTTACTTTTTCGAGTACTCCGAAAAATTTTCAAGATAATTTTTCGAAAAATGGAGCTACATAGCGATCTTGATAAGACGACACTCCTAGGGACCGGCTCGGGTTTCGTTTTATCGAGGTGTCTGTTTATCAAGAGTCAATTTTTTTCAGAGTCAAAATTTTTGTGGGTTTTTATGCTGTTTTTATCCCTCATATACCTTTATGCATAAAAATTACACTATTTCACCTAAATTTAGCTAATTGTTATCTATATTATCATAGCTATGGTATAAAACAGGGTTTCCAGGGGCCTTGCTAAGGACTGCAAGGTTGAATTCAGATTGTTGAAAAGTGCTATTTTTTAATTAAAAATAAGCTCGATTTTCGTGTTATACGTGAAAAAGTGTACATGTAGCCAAATTTTTGTAAATATGGCCAAAAAATTAAAAAATAAAATTTTGGTGATAAAGTTACCTTGGTGAAAAATTTACCCAAAGGAAATTTGGGAACACCTATGAAATTCCGAGAAATTACGCCAAAATGGTAGGTAAAAAAGAGCGAAAATAAAAAAAATACAGAAAACTCGGAACGACTTTTGTTGAAATTTGGAGCAAAATCGAAGGAAAATTTGGGAAAAATGCTCAAAAATTTTCTCCAGCGCCGCTGATGGCGGCGCCGGAAAAATTTCATGCTTTTCTTCCAACCCCTATGATTTTTGTCCAACCCTCCCGAAGATGTCGTCTTATCGAGGGTCATTTTGTATGTAAATCCTTATATTTTGGCCGGGACCGAGCAAAACTGTCGTCTTATCGAGGGCATCGTCTTATTTGGGTGTCGTCTTATCGAGGTCGGACTGAAATAGATTAGAAAGCATGAAATCTAATTTACTGAGCCCTAAACAAAAATCACCGGTTATTTTGTGTTAAATTTTAGTTCCTGCTCGATCCAGGAAATGGATACATCAAAGATGATACAGTGATCTTGCAAGTTCATGTTAAGCCCTTAATGGTTAAGCCTTTATCTGGGAAACAGTAAGTATTACATATTTTAAATAGTTTGTCTAAACCTTTTCACTCTTTGCTTGGATTAGGTAAAATTAACCTTCCCACATATATGCCCTCTAATTAAGGCGGTGCGCGTTTGTGGTCTTATTCGTATCTCGCGATCTAGCCGTTAGCCAAGATCGAGGGATAGCTCAGACGATAGGTCTTGAAAAGTTAGGCCGGGTCGCGAAAAATATTTAAAATTTGAACATGTGAATTTGCGCCAAAAGCACAAAAACGTGTTTTTAAGGGGCATATATTAATTTTGTACCAAAAAGTCTTAGTTTTGTACCAAAAAGTCTTAATTTTGTACCAAATTTTGCTTGTACCAAAAAGTCTTAATTTTGTACCAAAAAGTCTTAATTTTGTACCAAAAAGTCTTAATCTTGTACCAAATCTTTGTACCAAATTTATTTGAGCCTGTTCCCGGCCATTGTTAGCCGATATTTTGTACCGGTTATAGGTTTTCGACCACGCTGAGTCCGAATCTGACATTAGTTTTGACCTAGGGTCGACCCTAAGGGTCGAAATGACTACCCTTTTTTGGTTAACAAAAATGGTCCAAAAACGCTTTTTTTGACGCGTTACGGGTAAAATAATTACAGATTCGGAATCAGCGCATCGAATTACCCATAAAACTACTCATTGCAGAGAGTTTTGACACATTTTCAAAAAATTGATTTTTTCAGTTTTCGGACCATAGGGGGACCACATGGATTTTTCAAAAAATTAAGGGTAGTCATTTCTCTAGCACAAAGTTGGCTAATTATTTCCACAATAGTTGTTAAACATATTCAAACTTACAAACACATTAAATTTAGTGCAATCGAGAACTATGAGCAGCTATTCTCTTCGTCGACTCAATATCCTTGGGACTTTGTGCTCATAATTGAAGATGAAGAAGTCCATGTGCAGAAAAGTGTAAGTAGCATTGTATTGTTTTCGAGAAGTATTTATATAATATAATCTATAATATTGTTTTCTTACCATTCAGTATTTGGCAATGCACTCAGAATATTTCAAGGAGCAGTTTGCCAATAACGAAAACGTCAGCAAAGCCGTTTTGCAAGATGTTGACTATGACGAGTTTATCGAATTGCTCAGCGTTATCTATCCTACTTCCTGTCCCATAACAGGTTTGGTTTTTCTTTTGACTGTACGTTGTTCAGCAAGAGTGTTTTGTAAAAAAACTGCACGATCTAACCTTCACAACGATCAAATGATTGACTTCCTTTCATTTATTACTAAAAAATTCCAGACAATCCAAAAGCTTTGACTATGATGCTAGGTCAAGAGTTAACCACTTTGCTTTTAAAGTGTCTTTGCTTCAAACGTCTGTACTCTCTGCTCTATAATTTTTTGAAACCAAGAATGTTCAAATGTTGCTCTGGATCGTTGAATATAAGCGTCAGAATAAGATGTAAATTAAAACAGTTACCATAAGTGTCTTTTTTAGAAGAAAATGTGGAGACAATTTCGAAATTGGCTTTCAATTTCAAAATGGCTGGTCTATTGAAGCAATGCGAAATTTTCCTTATGGAGAACAACTCAGAATTTGGCAGTGCAAAGTCACTTTTAATGGCTGAGCGATATGGACTAGTGCATTTATCGGTAGTTTTTGAAGTTTTATACAGTTCCTCTTAAGTAAACAAATGGTGAAGATTTGAGAGGAGCTAGAGAAGCTAAAACAGATTTTTGCGGTGATACCTCTCCCCACTTTCAAAAGCATATACTGAACGCCACTAAAAAACAACTCGTATATTTATCTCTCGTCTCCAAATTTTTGCAAGCATTTCCTTCAAGACTTATGCATTTCTTTTGATACATTCCTAATGTTATTATTCACGCTTTTTTACTCACATTATTTTATTTAGGGAAACATTATTCACGAAATTCAAAACATCATGGACATCAAGAAAATGAAACCGGAATATAATGCGTTGTCTGATCGAACGAAGCGAATGTTGTTCGATAGGATTTGTTCGCCAATATCAACCTCTATTCCAAATACGGAAGATGTGGACATTACAACAGATAGGTTAGTTCAAATCGAACGTCCAAACCTTTATCTGTGTGTCGCATAATGTAATCTCTGATCAGCGTGACAACTTTTGCTAAAGTCGCATTAGTCTCTAGAGATTTCAACACGCTTCGAACCAGAGTTGCCCGCAATCGGGATTTCCCAATCCGCAAAACGCAATCCGCAAAAAAATTAAAATTGCGGTTTCCGCAATCCGCAATCGAAAAATTGCCGCAATTTGCCGCAAACCGCAATTTTTCAATTTTTTCAATTTTTTTTCCAAATTTTGCCAATTTATGGTATTTTACAGCCTAGGATCAATTTTTATTCAATTAAATGCATTAAATTACTACAAAATCAATGCGAAAAGTTCAAAATCAATGGATTAAGAAGCAAAAATAGCGCCGCAGGCGAAAATTTTTAGAAATTTGCAAAAATAGAGTCAATTTTCATTGAAAAATTAACTCTGCTAGAAAAATTTTCTTGCAAACTGCGTAATATTTCTGAAAAATTTTGCCTGCGGCGCAATTTTCCTTCGTCACAAATTTTTATAACAATATTTTCAACGAAGAAATTGCCGAATATTTTTGAGAAATTTGGTTTTTTTCGCACAAAAATCAAACAAAATTTGTGGAATAATGCTCGTGGCTCTCTACATATTGACCCACGCGGACAATTGACCCACCGCCTTTTTTTGAAAATTTTCAAGGTATAAGCTAAATCTGATATTGATAAGGCTATGGGTAAAAACGGTCTCGTCAAAAACGGTCTCAGGAGTCCTTTTTTGGCATAACTAAGCTCAGACTTAAGCTTAAACTTTGAGTAATGGCTCAAATTAAAGCTTATGCTTGGGCCTGCAAAATGAGCTATAACTGATATCTTACGCTTAAGTTTTAGTTGAGTTTTGACCAAATATGGTCTTGAAATTGAAAAATTGGGATTTAATCACCATATTTGGTCAAAACTCAACTAAAACTATCTTAAGCGTAAGATATCAGTGATAGCTCATTTTGCAGGCCCAAGCATGAGCTTTAATTTGAGCCATTACTCAAAGTTTACGCTTAAGTTTGAGCTTAGTTATGCCAAAAAGGACTCCTGAGACCGTTTTTGACGAGACCGTTTTTACCCATAGCCTTATCAATATCAGATTTAGCTTATACCTTGAAAATTTTCAAAAAAAGGCGGTGGGTCAATTGTCCGCGTGGGTCAATATGTAGAGAGCCATGCTCGTCCGTGCCCGATAAAGCGCGGCCGAGGAAAAAATTTTCAACATTGAAAATTTTCAAAGGAAATTTTCTCTAACCTCACACATTTTTTTCAAAATTTTCGCCTGCGGCGCTATTTTTTATTGGATTTTCGCCTTCGGTCGTATGTCTAGTACTAGTATTACCTGTGTCTATAAAATTATTACTGTTACCGGAGAAAATGTCATCTAAAATTGCGCCGGGATCTAAAATTGCTGTAAAAATAAAGGATAAAATCGCGCAGCTAGCGAAAAAATATAGAAAAATGTCGGATACAAAAGGAAAAATCAAAGAAAAAATAGCGCCGCGGGCGAAAATTTTACAAAAATTTAGTGGTCTTGGAGAAAATTTCCTTTGAAATTTTTCAATGTCGTGGAAAAATTTCAAAATTTTTTCCTCGGCCGCGCTCTTTCGAGCACGGCCGAGGCCATTCTTAGGGGTGCTTAAAGATTGCGGATTGCGGCAAAAATAGGCACAATCCGCAATCCGCAACGCCAAAATTGCCGCAATTACCGCAATTGCGGGCAACTCTGCTTCGAACTCAACTTCGAAAAGTGGTCTGGTTACTACAACTCAATATAATTATGACTGTCTTTCCAAACACATGAATCACATTAAAAAAATCACCACAGCTGCGCCAGCATATTCACCTACTCTTTATCTGATTGTCAGATAGCTCATGTGATTATCAGCCAGAAAAAGAGAGATTAAATATGCTGACTTTAGTGCTTGCTTATGGTCTGGAATACCGTTTGTTCACAACGCGAGAGGTCGTTTAAACGAATTTGTCCTGCAACGATCGCCATCGAACGCTGTTTCCGAATTTTCTGATGTTCTGACTTCTATCTAACTAATCTCTCTCGCGTTTGGCGTTGTGTCATGCAAGCACTAAAATTTAAACGACCCCTCGCGTTGTGAACAAACGGTATTCCAGATCGTATAGGATTGATGCGTTTAGATTTTTAAATAGTGATATATATTTAAATATTAAGAATAAAATTGCGCCGAGTTTTCACTATTTTTTGTAAAATTTCAAAAAAATTTCCGCCCGACCGGGCCCTGACGGGCGCGATCGGGCGAGGTAATTTTATCCAGTGCTTATTCGTACAGAATGACCGTTTTATCGAACACCGAATTGAGATTTTAAAAAGATCGCAAGTCCAAAAAGTACCGAATTCTACTTGACCGAATCGTAGCCCAGCCCTGGCACTTATCATTTACCGTATTTCCTCCAATAAGGGCCCTACCAATAATAATGCTCCAATACTAGAGGGACTTTGAAAAATAAGGACCCGGCCCCTTTTTGGAGGAAATACCGTAGCTATATCCTGTTTTTCAAATTTTGATTTTTCCATTGAAATAGCTCAGAAACAGCCCTCAATTAGCCCTAGAACAGCGATGATTCTTCATTTTTAGTGTCTATAATGGCTTTACTACTAGTCATTCATCTTTGTAATTACTTTTAGGAATATATTTCAAGAAAGACATTAAAATTTGAAAAACAACATATAAACGCAAGATTTTATAGTGACGAAAAGTTGTGTGGAAAAAATGTTTTCAGAGCTGTGGAAATTATTAAAGAATTGGCTTCTTCCGTTTTCTGCCCACCAGATGGTGTTCTCATTGTTGAGAATAATCGAATTCCCATTCACAAAATGGTTAGTTCGTGTGTTTAATGAGTTAAAAGTTACAGAATTTCTTTTCAGCAATTGGCAATCAATTCGAAATACTTCACAGCAATGTTTCAAGGCGAGTTTGCGGAAAGAAACAAGGACGAAATTGTGCTCGAAGAAGTTGGCTATAATGAGATCCTCGAACTTCTAACGGTCATTTATCCAACTGTATCGCCAATAACCGGTGAGTTACTTTGTTGGATTATGGTATAATGATATCGGCAACATTGGTGTCAACAGCACAGCAACGTCACTGCTTACGTATGAATCACATATATGTATTGCATGTACATGTTGTACAGGGTGGCGCAAAAAAGGTAATAAGTTAAGACCCTTGTATTTCACCGAAAATGATCCTACCCAAATGATGTTAATAATTTGTTTATGCATCCTGTCAAAATAAACAAGCTAAAAATTTAAATTTTTGACAAAAACCACCATATTTTCATCAAAGTGTACGTTTTTATAGGCCAATGTAAAAACTAAAGCGAAATTCGGAATCAGCGCATCAAATTACCCTTAAAAATGTGCTGATTCGGGAATTGCCAGCGAATTAGAAAAAAAAACAATTTTTATCCATGAGAGGTACCTCTAGGTATACATCACTCCTAAATATTTTATAGAAAAGAATGTCGAAGTAATCCTGAAAATGGCCGATCGTTTCATTATGCCAGCGATTTTGGCGCGATGCAAAAAGCTATTACAGGATTCGACGCAAATAAGAGCGGCTCGCAAATTGTGGCTCGCACAGCGCTATAATCTTCCGGATTTACAGGTAAAATTTGTAGTTGTTCATTTATTTAATCCAAAAGTCCGGATTGCTAACTTTAATACTAACACATTTGTTTTTAGTTTCTGAAATTTATCTGGGATCTTCTTCCCATTCTTTTTTAGTCCGGAAGGAATTGGTATAAGTTAAATCTCCCTAGTAAACTAGCCGTGTCCGGGGGAACAACTTTTTACGCTTTCGATAGTTTTCAATGATTTCGGTGTTTTTGGAATGACCTGAGCATACTGATCACGAATTTGTTGGTTTTAGCGGGTACCGCAAATAGTATCGAGAGTTATTGACTCTCGAGGTTGCCTGAGGGCCCCATAAATATTGCGAGCCGCCGCAGGTGGTGAGTCAGTCCTGTGGACGGGCGCGGAGCGCCCGACCTTCCCCCTTACAATGTGAGGGAACTTAGATCAGGTATAGGTATACATTTAAATTTTAAACGGACTCCCGTAGGGAGTCCCACGGAGCTAGTTAATTATTTTAATTTAACCTATATAACCCTTATTTTGGCTTTAAAAGGACACATCGAAAAAGCATAATCTCGGAGCCATGCAAAATAATATTTAACTTTTAGGCCGAATTTGCAAAGAAACACAAAACAATGTCGGATGTTGAGGAACTGAAAGCGGAGCCGGAATTAAGATTGTTCGACGACAAAACGCGTGCGTTGATTTTGGACAGCATCATTTCTTGAAGAATGTTTAAGGAAAATTTTCAAG
Organism: Ditylenchus destructor; assembly: GCA_022814885.1. Lineage (NCBI taxonomy): Eukaryota > Metazoa > Nematoda > Chromadorea > Rhabditida > Anguinidae > Ditylenchus > Ditylenchus destructor. The sequence continues at coordinate 8,805 of JAKKPZ010000413.1, forward strand.
TTTCTCTTTTGATTTTGTTGTTATTATTACTGAAGGCGTTTTTGTAATTTTGTCAAATAAAGCATATATTGACATTGACCGTTTTATCCATAATTTTGTGAAAATTTCTTCTGTCAACTCATTTTTATTTTACTGTAAGAGTATTAATTTGTTTAATTATATCGTTTGTAGACTAACTCTACGCTACAGGATATGTCGACTACAGCCGAGACCGATCACCACGCGAACTACGAACAAGAAGTAACAACTGCTCCTGGAAATGGGAACGACGAACAGCTCATGGACATTTCGAGGAACAAGGCTAAGGTAGTTTTAAAATATATCATCATACTGGATCTAAGAAAATAGTGAAAATTTATTGCTTAAAAACATAGAAAAACTCTTGTCTTTTCCTTTTCTCTCAAAAATCCATCACATTAGCAGGTTTATTTGGTACTCTACTGAGGAGTCCAGCCAAATAACGGTTACTTTGATCTCACTATATAGAGCTAAGGACGAAATAGTGAGTTAATGCATTTGATTTACATTTAATAGCTAAAAAAGTTAATGAAAAAACAACTATCGAAGAAATGGATTTTTATTTCCTTTTCCTTCATGTCTTTTCTATCTCTTTCATTCAAAACATACTAGACCAAAAACGGTATGCGTCTATGACGCTTCTTCAATCAAATACTTTTGGCCTGACATAAACGAATGATTAATCGATAAAAAAATCGGTAAAAAATTTTCACATGGTCATGTGATTTTGTGCTTATACAGGTGTCATGTAAGGTGTGACATTTTTTAGATTTTCACGAATATTGGGTTTTTGGTGATAGTCGGCAGAGATTTTTTTGCACCCGGGAGTTTTCAGGTACGGGGAATCCGAATTTCAAAATATTTTTGGTATTGGATTGTTTTTTCTTGGCGTTCTGCCCATTTCGCGTTTTTGGGGGTTTAGCGGCAGGATTGTATGGCACGATTAGTAAGTCTACAAACGCTGTTCCCTAGTTCCTTCACTATTACAATGACAATGGCTTAAACCAACCACGTAACGGCTGACCAAAACATTTATTGGAAACAACAATAGCAACTGTTATCACAAACCGGAATAGATGATTCCAAACAGACGATGTCAATTTTTCAACGAATATATTATATCTGCAAATATTTAACTTTCAAAATTGGTTGTACTGGCATTGGTACCTTGATTGAGTTTAAACGGTTTTTCGCCAGTATGAGTCAGCACGTGGTTCTCGAGGTTGACTTTCTGAGCACTCGAATAAGAGCATTGACTACATTTGAACGGTTTCTCTCGCTTGTGGGTTCGCTCGTGACTATTAAGACTGCTTTTCTCCGCACTCGAATAAGAGCATTGACTGCACTTGAATGGATTTTTACCAGTGTGAGTGCGAATATGTTTAACAAGGTTGCCTTTATGAATACTTGCGTAAGAACATTGGTCACACTTGAATGGCTTTTCGCCAGTGTGAATACGCGTATGAATAACGAGATTGCGCCTATGAGCATTTGTGTAAGAACATTGGTCACACTTGAACGGTTTTTCGCCAGAGTGAGTGCGAACATGTCTATCAAGACTGCTTTTATGCGCACTAGCAAAAGAGCATTGACTGCACTTGAATGGTTTCTCTCTTGTATGGGTTCGCACATGGTTGTTGAGATTACCTTTCTGAGCACTTGAATAAGATCTTCGGTTGCGCTGATATTGCATTTCAGTGCTATTTTTTTCCTTAGGAAACCTGAAATATCAACTTGTCCTAATTAAAAAGAAAAATTTTGGTCAAAATATAATTTGCCCGGAATGGATTTTCCATTAAAAATTTCCCACGATAATCGGATATAATTTGGGCGGTCCAATCTGTTATCGAGGTTAGACTGTTTCATGTAAATAATAATTTTCAGATATATCTCAAAATATATTTAGTTATTGGTTTGGCAACTAATTCCTGTCGGTGTTTTTAAATCTAATTTTTTCACGTAACGGTAGAGTGCCTATGAGTGTTATATACCGTTTGATAGCCAAGAGTTTTCTCCATGCAACCATACTTAAGTTATATTTTTGCTTTGTAAAAAATTATTCGCTATTTGTGATTCCATGAAAAATTTCAAAATCACCAATTTTTGGGCTATTTTTATATCTTTTGTATGCAAAAATATTAGTCATTCTATTTCCAATAGTGCAATATTGTAGAGCAACTTGTTTGCTAATACTTACCTTTTACAGAACATTTTTTCATTTGGTGGTTGCTGAGATATGACAATTTTAAGAAATGACATCGCTCGAAAAATTGAAAATTTCGATTTTTGCGATTTTTACAGTTTATGTCTCAACTTTGAGCGGTCATATCTCGCAGAATTTCAAAGCAAAAGTTATTCTGTAAAAAGTATGTTGTAGAGCTAGACCTTGCCTACAAATGCCGCAATGCCACCTTTTTTAATAGTGCGAAAAGGTAAAAAAAGTTTATCCATGAAAGTTGTAAGTAATATTTACATGTAGTGGGAAAGCATGCTATATACGGTTTGAAAGAGGAATGAATGGGCTACCGAGCGGTATGTAACACTCAAGAAAAACGTTGCTTTAGATTAATAAAAATTGACTTTAAAAACACCGACAGGAATTAGTTGCCAAACCAATAGCTCAAAATCCCGAAATTGAAATAAACTATAAAGGTGGCCGAGAAATTTATCTTCCAACCTGATATATTTAGTTAGCTCATACATGCTAGACATATTTCTAAAATAATACCGCTTTGAGTTTGTTTGCATTCGGTTGTTGCGGTCATTTATTGGAAGGCTTCGCTTTCTCTGCATGGGTTTGGCGACAGAATCGTATGACGAGCTTTGCGCTGGAGTTTGGATTGCGGTCTCAGCGAAATATTCCTGATTCTATAATCACACCATTGAATATTTTTAGCAGTAAACACATCGTTGAACATAAAGAGAGAATTTAAAAAAAATAATTTTTCATACAATAGGGTCCCCCTATGGTATTTTGCGAAAAAAAATATTTTTAAAAAAATTTTTGCCAAAAAATCAATAGGGGGACCCTATTGATTTTTTCACAAATTGTCATCAAAAAATATTTTTTCACTCAATAGGGTCCCCCCTATGGATTTTTTGAGAAAAAAATTTTTTTGGAAATTTTTTTCGAAATTTTTTCAAAAAATTCATAGGGGGTACCCTATTGATTTTTTTACAAATGTATTTGAGAAAATAAATTTAAATCAATAGGGTCCCCCTATTGATTTTTTGCTATGTAAAAATGTATGAAAATTTCCCCCCCCCCCGATAACCCTTCCCCCCGATAAGCCGATAGTACCAAAAATTTTCCACCTGTTGAGGAGTCTGTATTTCTTCTATTGTGAAGCAACCCTAATGATGTTAGTAGCCTAAAACTGCTACTATCTGACATCTCTTATACACAATGGAGATCTCATCCGGCACTCTCGAATTTCGTGTTTTACGAAATCTCTGAAAGACGCATATTTATTGTATTGTCCACTTTATATAATTGTTGAAAATGGCCTTTGAAATTGATTTTTGTATGGGAAAAATGGAAAAGTGTGTTTTTCAAAAGGCTCGGAAACAACGAACAACTCTGCGGAAACAACTTCGCGTTATGGATGTGATCACTTAAGAGAGATCGCCTAAGAGATATCAGATAGCAGAAGTTTTTAAGCTATTAAGCTCATTCCGATTGTTTTACAATAGAAAAAATACAGAGACCTAAACAGATGGAAAATTTTCCGGGCCACGCTGTTGAACTTACCTCGTTAATGTCTGCGTCTACTGCCGTAATCGAAATCAATTTGCTTCGAGTCTTAGAGGTTGTCTGGGTTACTGGAAATTCTTCGTGAGCGTCATCGCTGAGCAAGTTAGATTCATTAGCCAAACTGGTCCGGTTATTGTGATCTTGGTGTTTTGTCAACGATTCCTAAATAAATCATTATTATTTTAATATCAATCATAACCGATTGCACTGTAATTAATTGTTCTTTTACCACCTAACATATGTGCAGGACCAAAAACGGCCAGCTCGTCGAGCTCTACAGAGTTATAGGCACTGTTTCTTAAAATGAACGGTTCCAATATCATTTGACGAGTCCGAGTCCGGACACTGCAAAATTCCACCGAATCCGAGTCCAAAACGGACTCGGACTCGCCGATCCCTAGTGATTATATAAGGTCTTTTCCACATATAACACTTTCTTCCCATTTTGGTCCCGTTCGACACTTTGCTATAACAATTTTGCAACGCTTCGCTAACATAGAAGCCCTCTTCGAGTTTTAAACGTGGGAGGTGATAACCTGTGATATATCTGTCTATAAATACAGCTAAAAAATTTTGCTGGCTCATTATCTGGAAACGCCGTTGTTTTTTCTTCCACTGTCATTCATTTTTTATTTTCTGCACTATTGTCTAATCGAACAATTAGCGAATAAAAAGTTAAGAGAGCTTACTTCAACTCTTATCATATCTGGAGTGTTGTCGACGGTGGTCTCAGACGCTTCAACGCTGCTTTCTCTTATCTTTGGCAGAGATGAAGTGGCTTCTCGATGATATCTTGATCGTATCGAACTCTCCACACCTTCGTTTTGTGCATTGTACGCTTGATGCGAAGCACTCTTTAAGCCAACTGGCGCGTTCTCAGTCATCAATCGACATTTTTCGACGATTGCTTGAAGCTTGGTCTCAATATCGTGCTTCTTGTGAACCAATATTTTCTAGAAGCCTTTCTACAGGTGAATTGCGTGTTTTATTGCCATAACCCAGTTTAAGCTTAAGATCTAAGTAATGTCTCAAAATGAAGCTAAGATTAAGGGCTATCGAATGAATAAGCACTCGAAAATTCTTCGAATGAATAAAGCCCCTGTTTGGCTAGAAAAATTTCTCAGGAAACTTATATTAGCTATAGAAAGTATAAAGCAGGCAAAAACAAAATTGTTTGATGAACATCTTCGACACAGCCTCAAAAGTTGTACCAAAAATAGTGTAAATTGTGTAACTTTCAGGAGTCATATGGCTCTAACAAAATCTTCGTTAAAGTAAACTAACTCACCAAATCCTTGACGCAATGAATAGTTTCCATATGATGTTTCATTTTATTCTCCGTTGTTGTGGAATGAACCTCGCCGTTCTCTGCGCAATAGCCGCATCGATACGGATAATACTCGAAGTGTTGTGTTGATAAATGGTTCAAAAATGCCAATTCGCCTTCGATGACAGCGGAGCATTTATCACAGCGGAACATAACGGAGTTGGACGATTCGTTCATTTCTGATTTAGGACTAAATTTTGATTGTTACAATTGTTTTTGTGAGTAGCTTAAAAATAATTTTTGAGGTTTAAAAATAAATCTCGTACTGTGAAAGTCAGAGATTATCGGAACAGAAAACGAATGCGCCCACTTTTTGTATCTGGCTATAAATTTACAAAACAGCAGGTCAGACGCAGTGTTCAGAGCAAAGTCTGCGAACGATACAACAAAGTTTTATTTAACAGACTACGACAGCGCCGAATAGTGAACGGAAAGCACAACTACTGGAGATAATGAAAATGAGAAAACCGGGGAAAACTCCCGGTATTAAATGCAAAGATATATTTTTATATAGTGAACGGATGTAAAACTGGTTTGTGGGTTAATCGTGGGTCAATCGTCCTCAGTGTGGATCGTAAACACAAGTATTGAATTAAAAAATGTCGAAGAGTAGCAAAAGATTGTGAATGGGAAGAGCCAATTTGCAGCAATGGAAATCAGATTTGTATTATTTCATTTTAAGACAAATTAATGGTTTTGATAAGGAGAATGATTGACATGGGAAAGAGCACACAATAAGAGCGAACCCAGGAAAAGGTGAGATATGAAATTTTCAATTCTTAAACACCCTTGGATTCAATGAATAATCTTTGATCATTGAGGACTTAATATGCCATCACTAGAATGGGAGGAGCCGTCGCTAAGTTTTGGCTGTGCAATTCGGCTGAAAAATTCTTATCTTTGGCACTTCAACAAAAACATTGTCACATTATCTCCAACTCATTCGACAGCACCTATAAGTTGTTATCTTGACATTTTTATGAAAAATAGATTCCACATTTTTAGTATGTTTTAATTATTGTATTTTAACGAATTAGTGAAATAAATTTTTTCTATTACACTTTATGTTATGTGAATATGATTAAATTGAGATTAATTAAATTTTTGGCTAACGCTTTTACGAAAATGCTTTTATCGAAAAATTGGAATATTCGCTTTCGTTATTTATTTATGGATGCTCTTAAATTATGATCTTAATTTTTGTAATAAAAGTATTGATAGGATATTTATAGCATTATAATTTTATTTTATGCACATACTATTTGAGGTCTTTAAAACGTATAGCATTTGCTATAATTTAAGAGATTAAGCTATAACCAAGATTTAATGAAATTTCGTAAACATCCAAAACTTCTCTCTTGGGGAAAGTTTTTAACTAATCTATCTTTTAACTAATTAATTTGAAAATAACACGGAAAAGAAAAATTGGACTCGAACTTTTGGAAAGTTTTCAGACATGTTCCAATTTACGTCCAATTCCAAACGTATCATCCAGCAGATAAGGGCACTGCTTAAAAAGCTTGTTCGTTTGGCGTTAAAACTTGCTTTCGCTATACTAAAACTCTTCTCATATACTCATCACGCATTCTATAGTTCAGTATATTTCATAACTCTAACAATCATATAGGATGCTGCCATCAATCACTGCCTCTTCCGAGCTGTATGAATCAGCTACTGCACCGCAACTCAATATTTCCATCAAAGGAGAATTTTCGGTTGGCCCAGATCGAAACTATTTGCAAAATAAGAGAGACAGCGCCCGATATTTGCTCAAAGAATACGACCGTACGATCTCGGATGTTCAGCTGGATTTAAGAGAAGGATACACGACCTGGGTGCAGAATCCACGAGTCGACCGACTAGCACACGTTCAAACATGGATCTTTAAAAAGGCGAAAGGAAGGCGAATGGACTTAGCAAAGGTAATGATTATTTGATCATTATTATTTGATGATTTCCTGTAATTACAGCTTGGTCAGATTCGACCTGAAGCGATCTTCCCAGGGAGGACATAGAAAAATAGATTGTTAGAGGCAGAGAAAAAGACAAAAAAAAAGAGAGACAACGTAAAGAGATAATCGGACCAAACTTTTCAGATATGAACCATAATGCAATACCCCTAATACAAAGAGGATGTGGTACGACTCGGTGGTGCGTGCCTGTCTGCGTTCCTGGGTCACACGCGAGTTCGGCCCTTTTTAGAGGCGAGGAAGGGAAAGTGACTTGGGGAATGTTATTATTAGGGGTGGTTTCCTGCCACCAATTTTTTTTCAGAGTCACGTGATTGGAATTTTTAGAAGTCACGTGACATGTAAAATTTTTTTATGGTAAGGAAGGGTTGATACTCAGGGAATGTTGTTGAGTGGGGCCCACTTCCTAGGGGAAGTGTCAATAGATTTTTCCGGAGATTGGAATTTTTGGAAGTTATGACTCATGTCACGTGATGTCATGTCACCCAAATTTTTTTATGGTAAGCGAGGGTTGGTACTCAGGGAATGTTGTTGAGTGGGGCCCACTTCCAAGGGGAAACGTTGTTAGTTTTTTCCCGGGATTGGACTTTTTTGAATTTATGAGTCATGGTACTTAGGTCACGTGACCTAAAATTTTTTATGGTTAGGGAGAGGTGATACTCAGGAAAAGTTGTACCGTTTGGCTGACTTCCTGGGGGAAAAGTTGGTAGCAGCCCCGCGGGATTGGAGTTTTTGAAACTTATTTTGGTAAGACTCGAGGACCCCTGTATAGGCAAAAGCATACTGATATGGGGCTAAATCATATTATAGATTGCTCGCGGCGAGCGAGGATACGTCGAGCGAGCCGTAACCCGCCCGAAGGGCGGGTTTGCCCCACTGACCCTGATACAGACTTATGCATACTGACATGGGGCTAAACCATATTATAGGCTCCATATTGATTCACGCTGCGGCGCCGGAGGCGCCGCCTAGCCAAGTGGGGGCCGCCTAAGGCGGCCCCCACGCAGGCTAGTTTATTATGAAACAAATAACGAATACATAACGATATAGTAACGGATATCCAATTAAATAGCACCCACCGGAAATAATGTTCTATTCTAAATATATTTAGATGACCAACGCACATTTCGTGACCACTCGTGGAGTCCTCCGCCGTATTGCAACCTCACCTTACAAACACGAACGAAATGGGTCAAAATTTTTATGCCGAAAGTACCAGGACGTCATTTTCATGATCGACGTCGTCACAGAGTCTCCTTTTCTCAACAAGTCCAATGCATACAAAGCTGAGTACAGCAATAAACTGAGAGAATACGGTGGACACAAATTCGAGCAGATAATTACGGGCCAAATGAATTCAAAGCCCAAAGTAAGTTTTTAGTCAAATAACTAAAGCAACGCTATGAAACTTTGACTTGTTTCTTTCAGGCCCAATTTTTTAACATCAAGGACCAATGTCCGGTCAATAGCAATGTGGAGTTTTGTGCAGTATTCCATGCCCAGATTGGTGAAACCAAAGTCGTGTATAGTGGAGAGATCGATACCCTTACAGCAGGTAATTTTAAAATTATCCGAAAAAATGGTACCAAACGCTAAAAATTTTGAAAGTATATAACTGCTTTCTGAGTATTATTTTCATTTTTCGTAGTAAATTTTGACAAATAATTTATTTTTGTCAGTGAATTTTGATTATTTGTCAAGAGCAAAATTTACACGAAAATAAATTGGTCCTTAGTATTTAGGGATAATTAAAATTTTTGCGAAGAAATTTTAAAGTAAAAATTGTTGTATTTTGAAGGAGCAAAATGAGTAAATATAAATATCTAGATATACAATAGCAAGCGCCGAAATAGGTTAGGCCCATGTCAAATAGAAAATTGGGGCTCTTACAAAAAATTTAATTCAACAACTCAATAGAAAAAATCCTAACATCCAATTTGTGTTTTTTGACATTTTTTAATATTTTTTTGACGATGCTCGCCACTGTAGCTTAAACGAGGAAAGATATAAAGTTTTTATTGTCAAATTATTTTTTTATTGCTATAATTTTAGACGGAAGTGAATACCTCGAGGCAAAAACACAATATAATAGGCTTGGCCAAGGTCCTGCTTTTGACAAGAAAGCATTGGAATGGTGGATGCAAACTCATCTTTCGAAGGTCAAAACATTGGTCATCGGATTCCGAGATCAGATAGGCGTTGTCAGCAAAATCGAACACGTCGAAGCCGACTCATTGCTGAGCTATGGGAACTGGAAGCCGGACACCTGCTTCACCTTCCTTCAAGCCTTTCTAAAGCACATTCGGATTCTTACGAGTAATATGGCAGACGATGAGATTTTGATAGCGGAGCGGAAGCCAAAGAGCTCCGAGTTCAAATTTGAGATCATCGACGAAGATGAAGCTGACATGCGCGATTACGACCACAATATCATCGAAGAAAGTCTTAGAGAATATTTTATGTGAATCGTTTTTACGCATTATTTTTAATTTTTTATGTATATACATATCACTAAAAATTACTGTCTGCAAAGGTAAACTGAGACGGTACACAGAAAATTCGGAGTCGACTTTTCGGAGTCGGAACTTTCGGAGTCTGAGATAGTTTTTTCTCTATTTCTCATGCCCAGTGCCATACTCTCTCACTTTAGGCTAAAACAACCCTTATAAGGCGTCAAACAAGGATTTAGGCTTGGGGCCCCGAACAATATGGGGCCTAAGGGACTTAATCTTAGGCTTAAGCTCCCGAACAACCCTTATAAGGCGTCAAACAAGGATTTAGGCTTGGGGCCCCGAACAATATGGGGCCTAAGGGACTTAATCTTAGGCTTAAGCTCCCGAACAACCCTTATAAGGGCATGAACAAGTAATTATCAAGCAAGCACGATCAATAAAAGAAAGCATAGAATTATAGCTGATTACTTGTTGAAATGTTTTGTTAATTGTAAATAAAACATGTTGTACGTGATGAATAAGTAAGGTCTTTGAACAAGTAATTTTTTTTCTCGAGACTTCTATAAAGTTCCAAAAGCATTTTTGAAAATTGCGATATCTCGAGATAGAAGTAAGTATTTGATAGTGTCAAGAAATAAAATGTTTCTCTCATCGACAGAGAACTTTTCAGAAAGTAGAAAAAATTCTACTTATATACGAAAAAATACAGAATGTTCTAGAAGCTTTTAAAGTTGTAGATATGGGTGTTTTTATGAAAAACGTGCAATACATGTTTTATAGGTAAAAAATGTGCGGTTTTTCTAATTTACAATTACTTTCTGTAATTTCTGAAGCTGGGGTTTGAAAATGACTTTAGAAATAGGGTTTACGAGAGTCAAAATAATTAAACTAAAATATGGTCAAAATTTATGAAAGCATTAGTTATAATTTATATACACACAAAAGCTTCACGTCTATCATCTTCTTCGGCGCAGAAAGTTTTGCATTTCAATCAGTACGGCCTTTTCCCCCGCTAAAGGGATAGTACTCGAAAGTCTGTTATTTTATACCAAATTATGTTCAGTGTGTAAAATTTTGTATGCAAATTTTTATATGCAAAATCAAATATACCAGAAACAAACAAATACAGATTCAGCTTAACATCAATATCGAGAAGCTTTATAGTGTAGCTTCATTTCATCGAGTGCGTACAAACTGTTATATTTTTATCGATGCTAGCGGCCGAGGCTTTTGCACAAGGCTTTTAGGAGTGATGAAATCCGCATCGATCGCAATGAACAATGTGCCGTCTTGGCGAAGCAGATAATTCGCAATGACTGCAGCTCGTTATCGCAAACTGTAAACGCAATTGAAATTCAAATTAACATTCGTCGTAGGAGAGAGCAATGTAAAATATACAAGATAAGTTTTGGAAAGAAAGAATTGTCCCTGGAAGAAAGAATTCGAAATATTCAGAAAACATAAATAATTTTGCAGTGGGTGCCGTAACTTACCACCGACATTACTCCCAAATTCGGGTAAGCGTGGTCAAAGGTCTGTTATTCACAAAATTAATTCTGTTCTTATAGAAGATTCCCGAAAACTTCTGATCGTAATAAAATACATAACATCACATAAAAGGTAAAATGATAATATAAATTTGGTCCTACCCATCCATATTTTACCTTACATTATATAAAATTGTGTTCCTTACCGAAGAGGAAACCAAAGTCCCTCCGGACTTGTTGTAAGTGGAAAACACGCCCGAGCAATTGATTCTGTGGTCCTGGTACTTGGAATTCTTTGCTTTGAGTGTAATGACAAAATTCGACGCCAATCGTAGCGTTGGATCCGGAAAAGCGTAGTCGCATACTAACAAAATCCCAAATCTTCGGTGGAAAGGAGCAAAATATTCATTGCTTTTGCCAGGATGACCAGCCATTGGATTAGAGTTGATCTCGATATGAAACGGATATCCACCGATGTTATACGAATCACTGACGAAAATATGACGGTAGTCGTCATGAAACAAGAAGCTCCATCCGACAAATTTCTTCATAGTCAATTCCAGATGACCTGAAATGAATGGTGCGTAATTGAGAACAGAGCAATAAAGGTAATAGAGCAATAAATACAGATAAAAGCGTGTTCTACAGACGTTGCCATTTTGAGTTTTCTGTGCAAGGAAACCTATGAATCAAAATGATTAAATTAAAATATGGTCAAAATTTTTGAAAGCATTATTTATAATTTATATGCACACAAAATCTTACCTTGTATAACTGATTTTATTAAGTCTGTCATCTTCTTCGGCGCAGAAAGTTTTGCATTTCGGCCGTTAGTGAGCGAGGATGCATCTGTAAACGGGGTTAATTGGCGATATTGTTACCACAAAAATATTTTTACTCTTTGCTCTTACTGATGTCGGCTTATCAGCAGTCACCTTCTTCTTCGAAAGCTTTTTACTGGTATTTGAGATGGATGACGAATGTGCTTTTTCTGGTTTGCTCGCCGAACGACCATTTTCCCCTTTCAACACAATGAACACTATAATAAAAGACTACCGTAATCCCTGTAATTACTCCCCTCCCTATAATTACTCCCTCCTGTATGGATTTTCACTCCCTGGTTCGACCCCGCTCGGAGCCTTTGACACTTTAGCCAAAACTGAGTGCATATTCGTGTAGATCTCGTCGAGTTACGTATATTTAGCTAGTTTAAAAAATATTTCGCCTTCAATAAATGGGGGAAAAATGACTTCGAAATTTGGAGTGGCTTGGAAATTTGGTGTTTGAAAAATTACTCCCCCGGGGGAGTAATTACAGGGAATACGGTAAATAACGAAAATGTGTATTGATGTTATGACTCATCCCTGATCGTAGGTATAGGTATTTGCTTAAAGGTCATTTAACTTACATATAACTAGAGTTTTGGGACTCCCTACGGGAGCCTGAAAATTTATATTTTGTATACACATGCATACCTATATGCTCAAAGTTCTCTCACATTCCAAGGGGGAAGGTCGAGCACTCCGACCACAGGACTGGCTCGCCACCTGCGGCGGCTCGTAATTTATACCATATCGAACATTGTTCGACCTGCGTGTTAAAAAATTTTGGACAAAAATCTTACATACAGACAAAATAAGCACTGGTAAGAATTCTCAATATGTTTTTGATTAAGGGGAATTTAACTTACCCACAATAAGCTAATCTTATCAGTGTTGTGTGAAACACTACCGGCAATTAATATTGCACTAATTTTCATTTGTTTATAAGAACATTAATTTCAAAATTAGACCTACTTTTAGCTACTGCGATATCTCTGCTGTCTTCCAAAAAATGGTTTGGAGAAGTACCTGGTGCTCCATCGGACTCTCCCGCAAAAGATCTGCTGTTGTCATTTAGAGATAAAGAATTAAACGCTTGGTTGAAAGAGCGTTTGTTATTAGAGGACATGTTTTATGATCGATAATTTTCTAAAGTAAACCATTATTCAATATGCCGCTTTGAAAATGCTAGGGTGCAAATGCTAATGTAGCCTTTGAAACATATGATTATGCTGGATTTTGTTTTGACCTAAATGAGACACAGGGTGGGAGCGTTCAAATCTGCTGGTGAAAAGGTGCCTTTCTCGCTAATTAAATCCGCAGTGACACAGGGACGGCTCCAATTAAAGACATACGTATAATATTGTATAAATAGCTGTATTTAGGTGCCTTGCTGCTTAATTCTCAGCGGAAAGATAAATTTGGTCATGAACACAACGTTCCAATTCAGTTTCATTCTGCTTCGCATATACGCATTCATAATTAATACATTTCTTTGCCCTGAGCACTTGTCAAACGTTGAATTGTATGATAACAATTAGCACTTAATCTCAATCATAGTCTTCCCTGTTAACTGGAGATTTCGTGATTTATTCAATGCTCTGCCTCTCCAACACCGTCTAGCCATGTCCATCTTTCTTATCTAACCCAAGACTATATGGCCAGCAAAGTTATCAATTATCTGCCCCGTCAATGCCGCAAATTTGAGTTTTAGGGAATAGTGAAAGGTCAAAGCGTGGCAAAATCTATCCTAAATCGATATAACATTGGGTGTCTCTTCACAATTATGTTTAAGCTTTCCTTCTCAAAAATTTCTAAACTTAATTGCCCATATTCCTACCAAATTCAGTTTCACTCTCCTTTATGCTCAACAATCAGTCATAAACAGTTATATTACTGTTGGGGACGGAAAATTTTATTATAACTACAATAAAAATTTTCATAACTTTTGGCGAACCCGCTTTCTATTCATTGATACTGAAAAAGTAATCACGATTCAATCGCAATCATATGGCAACAGTTAAACATCAGTTATTGAAAAATAAAAATTTCATGTTTTAGAATCTCTGTCTTACCAACCTGGTTTCCAACAACGGTTATTAGGTATTAACATTTTTAAAGATTTATTTTTAGGTGAATTATGGATACAGATGATTCCTCACCAGATCAAAATCAACGATTGTCGCGTAAGAAGGTGAATATTTCAGGCGATACTTGGCTTGAAGCTCTTAAATTTCTCATTTTTCCTCAATGGTCGCAAAAGCGCTTTGTGTGCCGTAAAATCAACGGAATTGCTGAGCGCAACATTTCGAATTTGTCGAAGTTGGTGATAGATAGTGCAGGAATGTATTATATTAATAATGTAAGTCACATGAAATTTTTATGAAATTATTTCAGTAGATAAAAATCCATGAATTCCAGACAAATACTTAATTATTTTAACTGTCCCTGAAATATATAAAAAATAACCGTTACTAAACCACTTTATTTTCCAATAAAGACCGGGGGCTTTTCCATTCTAACCTAAATCCACTCTAACCTAAGGCGCAGGAAAGACAGAGCACGGTCCAGAGTCTATGACCACTTTATCCCCCAAAGGGGCTAAATGGAAACTTTTCACGCCACGCTCGGATTTGGGCGTGTGATATGATTGGTACCGGTTTCAGCCCCAACAGAGCCGAGTTCCGGAAGATATGGCTTCCGGAAATCCCGAAAATCCTGGATTTGGCCCATGGCTAACTGGCGGCGAAAGCCGCCGGTTTTTACTCTTGTTATAGCACTAAACGGGAATCTTATTCAGGGGAGCTTCAGTTTGACAAGGGCCTACCTTCTGCTAGAGTAGGCTGCTATTGGAGGTAACATACGGTATTATGAAAAATTGAAGTACTTTAGTTTTGTCTATAGCCTCTGCTATTATCTAATAAATGCTTTCTTATTCAGTTAAAAAATGGTCTAATTATTTCAGGTAAATGATGACACCTTTGTATCCAAATTTTAGACATCTCTTATCACAGCGTTCGAGAAACTGCCACTGAACAAACACACCATTGTTGCTTTCGATACTGTTCTGCAAGAGGAGCAAAGCACACAATGGCTCAAGAATCGTGGTTTGACTCTCGATGCTCCAGCAGATATTTTGCCCGAAAATGCGCTCATAGCAGCTAGAAAGTTGCAGGATTATGGACGAGGAAGTGAATGGAACAACAATGTAAACCTTTGCATTCAAGGCTCTGTGAAAGAGGAAATTGAACTCTGCGCGGAAGAACGCCGCTTGCCTTGGTTCTGTGATCCAATCTTGCATGACCTTCTCAAACCAGTGCTGTTTTATGCGCAATTCAATCCTTTCCGAAACGAATATTCTTGGGCCTATTTGGCGCAATTTCTCAAATTCATCTACCATCCGACGTCGTATGTAAAGGTGAGCTGGGCGCTGTCCTATTATCAGGGGCCCCGATTTTACAGGCGAAAAAACCCATAGGGTACCCCCTATGGTATTTTGCCAAAAAAATTTGCCCAAAAACCATAGAGGGTACCCTATTGATTTTTTGAAAAGTTTGTCAAAAAATCAATAGGTATCACTACCCTATGGTTTGAAAAATCAATTTCTTAATAAATTGTCAAAAAAATCAAAAAGGTACTCCCTATTGTTTTTTTGCCTGTGAAATCGGGGGCCCCTGATAATAGAATAGCGCCGGTGAGCTGTAAATGAAAATTGAAACTGCATTTTCTAAGCACTTTACAAACCAGAAATATCCAAAAATATCGTTTCATGAACGATTGGTAGAAATTTGAGCAAAATTGATTTAAATGATTTTACCTGATTTAAACTTTCTGAAAAAATTGTAAATTTTATAACTTTTCAGGAAGTGAGAATGTTTGCTGTCAACCAGACTTTCATTGATTCACTACAATGCAACGTTTACAGCGTTGATAATGAACCTCGCTATATTCGTTGTGAATTATTTACGCTCGAAGAAATATGGTATCATGCAGGTAGACAAATTTATGTTTGCATTGATTTATTTATAGCGATATTACCTCTTTTATAATTTGTTATTCTTCGGCTTTGATTTAACATACAGGGTGAGTGAAAATTACGCCTGCATGATTTGAGGCCAATAAGAATGACGGTAACGAAATACAATGTAATTTACACAAAGCCTTCTTTAGCAAAAAAAATGTATAAGGGATATGCATCATACAATGATGTCAGTTATATGATAAAAGATTGCAAAAATTTGCACAAACAGTTCACCAGATATTTTGCGATTATGATTAAATTTATTGATTACAATGTTGCTTAAGTTAATCCATCAAAGGTGATCAAAAAATCGACACAACATTATATTGGCGAATTTTATAGTTATCTACATCCAAATGTCAGCCAAAGAATACAGATTTTCTCCAAAATCGGCATTTTTCAAAGTCGGACTTTTACAGAGTCCATAAAAGCTGGCTAAATAATGTCGGGTTTTCGCTATAGTGTTCAGAATTTTGTCTTTGCGCATAAGACTGCAGTGCAGAAAGCATGTTAACAAAAAATTGGAAGATTTCTGTAGACCAAATCAAAGCTGTGTAAAATAAACAAAGCGTCGTTACGAAATCATGTAGGTGTAATTTTGACTCACACTGTATGAAGACCATGCGAATAACTACTAGACCAATTTTTTTAACCTCTAATTACTCAGCCCCTCAATTTGGCCTCAAATTTTTAAAGAATTTTTTTGCCAAAAACCATATGGGGTACGGTATTGATTTTTTGACAAAAATTTTCAGAAAATTATTTTTCTAACCATAGGGTCCCCCCTATGGTTTTTTGGCAAAAATTTTTTCAGATAATTTTTTGGCATTTTTTCCAAGTGCATTCACCACTCACAGCTTTCCCGCCATGTGGTCAAAACGCCAACGTTTGTTGGAAAATGGTTACTTAAATACTATTTCGTCGGTATCTTATCTAAGATAAGCTTATCTAACCAAATTCGGCCGCAATTCCCTTTATGTTCAAATGTAAATTTGAAATTTGAATTCTGTGAAATCGTTCAACTGGTTTTCCAATAGGCAGTATAAAAAGAAGTGAATTATGGCCATTATTTTCTCCACCATTCAAACTTACAATGAACCAAAGAGTAAATCCAGATGAAATTGAATTTATTAAAACATTGAAACAACTTGGAGACGGAGAATTACAAGATTTAGACGAAGGTTTATTCGAATTTCCACAAGACTGTATCGTTCAAGATGTAATAACTGAAGTATTTGGTGAAGCAATACATTCGAAAAATTACGAAACTATGCAAAGTAAATATTAAGTAATAAATATTAAGTAATTTCACACACGGAGAATTATATGTAGCAGCATCAAGAGTTAGAAAAATGATGGATCTAAAATTGCAATTGAACCCAATGAGAGAAAATGAAAATAGTATTGCAGTGAAAAACATTGTATATTAAGAACTTTTGGAGAACTAAGCCAGAGGGAATTTTGTAAGTTTCCGCATTTGCATATTTTAAAGATTCTAATTTTTATATTTTAGATATATTTGACGCCGCTTTCGTAGATGACTCGCAATTGTGGGGATGATTCGTTGCAACGAGCACAACTCTTTGAGTAAGAACTTTTTTATCAGTTGTAAATTTTAACTCATTTTCTTTTCAGGAAATCAGTGCGCTGCAACGCTGAAGCTTCGATGGTCCTTTCTAACCCATCACAGCTGACGGCGGATTTCTCATAACCCTCGGTAAGTTCTTTTTTCGCCAAAATTTTGGTGAAAATTACTTTGCTTTTTTCAGCACTTCCTCTTCCGTGCTTGATGTGCTCCTTGGCTCCTTCTTCTCTTTGCTGCAATCCTGGCTCTGCTCTTCACTCCTGGCTCTGCTCTTCATTACCTTCTTTTGTTCTCTGTTATTGTATTTACTTTGCTTTGTTTGTAAATTGTTGACACTGTAAATTTTTGACTTTATTGTAAATATACCCAACGCTCCAAGAAGAGCAAATAAATTAAATTTAAAAAAATTTGTTGTTGGAAATTTTACATGCATTGAAACATTTGTGATATTTGATCTTTATGTTCTTGCATCAGGTATAAGAAAATTTTTGAGGCTCATTTTTGAAATCAAAACGAGCTTTTGCGAGCTGTTTTTCCAGACCGCGCGCCTTTGGCGCGCGTGATGAGGGGCTAGTTCATTTAAAGATTTGAAATTGACGACTTTCATTTTAGTTTATTTTCCTAAAACACTGGCTGTATGGGACACGGACAGTTCATCACCTGGACAATTCATCACCTGCGACAATTCATCACCCATAAAGAAAAAGGGCCAATTTTCAGAAAAGTTTCAAATTTTTAGATTTTTAAAAGATAACAATGTGTAATAAGCAAATTTTATTCATTATTTTCAACCTCATCATCAATTCCAACAACATCACCAATAACGATATTCTGAGCAATTCCTCTCAAAAGCTCAATAACAGTTCTCTCATTTCTTTGATATTCCTGCAGAATTTTCAAAATTCGCTTGTCGGCATCTTTTTACTTCTTGCGCTTGTCTTTTGGTCGGCGCCCTGAGACCCACTGCATATACTGTTGATCTCGGCCATGCTGCACTTTCTTGAGCGATAGGATGAAATTTCCCAGCGTGGGGTGGCATACACCCAATTCAGTCTGAATTCGAGGATTTACAGCTTCGGCATAATTATTTGTCCGCGAGGCGCCATCAAGGGTTCTTTGGTAGACCGACCACATCTCAGGAGGGAATCTCGGATCTAGTTGAATGAATCATCAAAGACAAACATATTGTATAGTCGTCATGCAGTAAGGAAAAAGATGAAAAATAACCAAGAATGCCTTTGAATCCATAATTTTGGAAAAAATTGACCCAAAAGTCAAATTTTTCTGAAAATTGGCCCTTTTTCTCAATGGGTGATGAATTGTCGCAGGTGATGAACTGTCCAGGTGATGAATTGTCGCAGGTGATGAATTGTCGCAGGTGATGAATTGTCGCAGGTGATGAATTGTCGCGGGTGATGAATTGTCCAGGTGATGAACTGTCGCGTACCCGGCTGTATTGGTGTGGCCAAGTCCACCGATTCCTCTATTTTGGGTTTCGTAACATAAAGCAATCAGTTTTTGTGTATTTAAGGCATTTTTGTGCTGGAAGGATATGTTCAAAAAATCCTAGGGAAAAAATCCTTCCGTTTTAGCTTCTGACTGCTCCAATGTAAATCTAAAGCAAATCTCATTTGCTTGTATGTGCGTCTGGTCTGATTAAATTTAGTGAACTGTGTGCTGCTTTCCATATTTGCTTGTGCTTGTGTATGTTATCATATCAAATTAAATAATGCCGAAATAAAAACGTTGCTTATTTTATATCTCATTTGAAGATTTTAATCTTTTATATGTGTATTTTTTGCTCAAGATTCAAAATTTCATGTTTCCGTTTATCTTCTGACTGCTCCAATGTGCTTCTCTAAAGCAAATCTCATTTACTTGTATGTATGTCTGAACTGTATATATGTCTGATAATCTATGTCTGCTACCTTGTTCAAATAAAACCAACCATTTATTTTGAAATTGAGCGAAGTATGGCCCAAAATAAGTTTAGTGAACATGTGCTGCTTTCCATCTTTTCAACATAATATAGGCGAACTAGAAAACATGGGTAATGCTGTGTGCTCCACAGCCAGTAGAAAAAAAGAAGAGAGAGAAGTAGGTCAGACTGCAAAGAGATTTTTGGTAAGCAGTATTACGAATAGGCTGTGTGCTTCAGCGCCATAGAGAAAATGAAAAAGAGCAGTTTAGACTGCAAAGAGATTTTTGAGAAGCAGTATCATAAATACGCAGCACAGAGCCGTCTTTCAAAGTGGCTCAGATTTGATTTCGAAATTGGGTGTGCGCTCATTCTATCATTGCTTTTCTAGCTCTCATTTCAGCAAATTTAAAATTAGGCGAAGCATAGCCCAAAATAAGTGGCAGAAAATGACTCATTATGGTTCTATTATATGCGATGCAGTCGTCCGATAGGAGAAAATTTACCACTTTCGCAGACATTTGCATCGTTTATTTTATCAACTCACTCTTTGTAAGTAAAATGAAGAAAATGAATTGGTTCGATTTGTTCCACTCTATGCAATAGGAGCAAATCAATCAAATTTTGATGCTGGTTGCTTCATTTGTCTCTAACAACATTTTTGCTTTAAACTTCATTGAATTATTTCTTCATTATTATTGAGGTGAAGGTAATGTGTTGTGACGTAAACTAACTGGGCCCTTTAAATTCTCTCTTTCAACAAATGTTATCGCGCGGTGAGTTCCCGAATTATTTAGTTTGCATACGTCAAGCATCAGCGATCCTTTTCCCTTTTCCACCGCAAATCAGCAAAAGCATTACTGCTTATTACAAAACGGGAAGCTATTTTTTGCCATTGCATAGCTTCGCGCCATTTTTTCAAAACGCCAACATTATAGTCAAAATCTATAACGAAAGGCAGTGGGAAATAACCAGCTTCTCTGCGCTCTGCCTGTCCCTGCAGTCTTTTCTGTGCGCCGCACAATAGCACCAAATCGACCCACAACCAACACAAAGCGCTGTCCTCAGCCAACGTCTTCGGTTTAATTACCCAACTTCCAAAGTAATCAAACCTTTTTCGATTTTATAAATTTTGGCGCGAATTTAAACTCGAATTCGAAATTTGAAATCACTGAAGAAATAGCTTCCCGTTTTGTAATAGGCAGTATCGTTTTACTTGTTTTTTTTTGGAGCAGTCAATGATCCAGAAATTTCCTTAGTATTTAGTATATTATTATTTAGTATATTAGCCATGGGGGAGTGGCTTCGGCCGCTCCAGTGAAAAAGTGGTTAGGGTTGGGTTTTTCGACCGCTTCAGGGGGCAAATAAACACTCCTAAGAATGCACTTCCCAAAAAGTTGGGGCACACATTACGACAGCAGCCAAATACGATAGGGGATGTGACCATAGACGTATAACAATTTACATTTGTTCTTAACTGTTGAATTGTTCTGTTGAACTCATTCTACTAAAGTCTATCGGGAACTCTATTCATCATGTAGCTCTACTCATGGGCAGAGGCATTGTCAGATTTGAATTCCAAAACTTTACTATATTACTCGCTCTCAACCAAAGCTCATTCTAAATTCGAAGTCATTCATCCAATTTCCTGACCTTTTACCATTATTGAGCTTGACGTTCCACAGACAAAGGCCTCTGTTTAAATTTGCTCAGTTTGGATTTATATTTTATATATTATTCAAAGATTTGAAATTGAAAACTTTCATTTATTTTTTTCTTATAGCATCGGCCGGACTGCGTGGATGCATCGATCGACTGCTCTATTCTTGGAATTATTAATGCAAACTTATTAACACGATCTCTGTTCATTATCTGTCCAAAATTTATCTAGCTTACCCTTGAAATATCAAACGATTTTTAGGAAAAATATGTGCTTAGTTATCTATTTTTAATTATGTAATCCATGATTAGGCGTATTTTAGTGATCCTTAATTGTAGCATTTATATCTGTCCGTCTGTCTGTTCCAAAATAGGGAAAGTTTTAAATTCAAAATTTGAAATGAGTTGTACCCTTGGTCCCCGAGTGTCGTTTGGTCCTCAGTATCAGAAGAAAATTATAAGTGTCTCAAAACTCCATTTAATTTTCTTCTTCCAAACACAACCAGCAATAGAATAGCAAAATTGCACCGAAATTTACGTTCAATTTGGTACTTTATGCCAGAGAGTTGGTTCGCAAATGGAAGTTTTTACTAGTTTTACTATTTTGCTTCTCATTTTCTTCTTAAAAAATATATTTTGAATGCAAGAATAATCTTAACAAAATCTTTCAGACATCTGAAATTATTAATTGGACTCAATCCACCCAATTATCTACCCATACCTTGCTGAAAGCCTTTGCATTTTTATATTTTTCATTTGTATTTTGAATGTGGGACAGTTCTTAAAGGATATCTTCCTTTAATCGTTGGGGGATAATCGTGTCGGAGTTCTAACTGCACTGCGCCTGTCCTTTTTTCATTTGCTGTTCGGGTGGGAGTATTTTTCCCACTGCGGTTTGTGCTTGTGGTTGTACCGTTAGTGCAGCTAGAGAGCGAGCATCTCTCTCGCCCCTCGCCGACAGGCCAGCAACAAAGCAAAAACTCAGACCCACAACGCCAGCCGGTGCCGTGCAGCTAGCGGCCAGGCGGTGATGTTCCTCAACTGGTCGGTAACCGTTAAACAAAATTTTTCATACTTTCAGATATTCAAAATATTTCGCTGAACTCATTCGATTCAAGTCTACCCATGTCTTGCTCGAAACATTTGCCGCCATTCACTTACGAGTTGCTGCGCTTTCTGAATCGAGATCAATTGGAGCGATTCAAAATCATCTGCCGTCCTTTGAAGAATTTAATCGAACGATATTTTCACTCCAAACCGTACCGCGTTTTTGATCGATTGCACATCCGTGGAGGGTCATATGCTTTGATCAACAACCATGGTTATAATTTTGTGCAATGGCATCCAAATCAAGATGATTACAGTGTGCAGCAGTTTTTTGGTAAAGTTATAATTACGATATCATAAAACCTATAATTTACTCACCGGACGATAATTATAGAACCTCCAAAAAATTATTCAATTCAAAATTTCAAACACCTTTTTTCCAGCATTCTCTTTGACTAAATTTTGTCATTGAGTTTTTTCGACAAGATCTGCGAATGTGCACATAAGCTTAAGCTTTATCTTAAGCTTAAGCTCGCGCAGTAAGGCAGCTTTCGCAGGGGCCCAAGAGTAAAGATGCTTGGAGTGACCTTATAAGCAACTTTACTCTCGGTTCCGCTGCGCGAGATGCCAAAATACGGGATTTTATTTATGGGTGATGAATCGTCCCAGGTGATGAATCGTCCCATACCCGTATCAAATTAAAGGTTTTCTGATATCTGAAATATTTATAATTTATTTAAAAAGTTCCAAAAATATCGCTTTCTTCAAAATTTTGAACATTTTGGTAATATCTATCATATCAAATCATCACATTTTTCTGTGAAAAAAATAAAAAATATTCGTAAAGTAACCATTAAGTTATGGTTTTTAGAAATATTACCCATTTTGAATGTGAACCAGTATCCTAATTTTGAAAATTTTCGATATAACTTTTAAAATAGTTGGCATCAATCTAGCATTGTAAAGTGCCCATTCAATTTTGAACTCATATTTCACTATTCTTGGCAACATCCTGCCGAAATACAGGGTGTCCCAAAAAAATTCTACTGTGATTTCGTAATCACGATGTGTTTATTTTTGTCTTTTTTTACGTCAAATTCAAATGTGCTCAATGAAAGTTATATGCCAAATCAAAGCAGCGAATCTAAGCTTTGATTTGATACATAATTTTCCTTCGGCATATTTAAATTTAGCGTCAAAAAGAGAAAAATAAACACATCGTGATTACGAAACCACGGTAGAATTTTTTTGGGACACCCTGTAATTTACGGTAATTTAGATGAGCGAAAAAGAGGCATTAAAATATATGATTTACTAAAAATAGCTAAAAGTCTAAAATCATGGATTACAGTATCACGCACAAGCATTGCTCAAACATATTTACAAGTTAATCATTTTAGATGGTAAGAAATGCAGCGTCGACGAGATCAAAGACACTTGGGATATTGTTTTCAATCCTAAGTATTACTCATTTGCCGAAATGCGTCCATATTTGGGCCCGTCTGTCCGAGTGCAATTGACTTACTTAAACTTAAATTCCACCTACACTTCCCAGCATATCGAGGAAATGGAGTCCATTGCACACCTTTGGCGAGATGGCTCCATTAGCGTTGCCAATAATGATGGTAGCCTGATTGTTGCCGAAGATTTCCAGCTGATTCTCAATTCTCCGACCATTCTGCAGTGTCGAAAATTGGCGATGGACAATGCACATTTCTCGTTCAAGGATTACAAAGTTTTGTACACTGTCAAAGTTATTGAAACCTGGTGCGACAATGAAGATTTTGGACCCAATTGCTGGCTGGAATTTCTCGAGCAACCGGGAGTCAAACCAATCGTCGCCTTGCGTTGCTTTGGTCGCGAATATATCGATATTACACTGGATCGTCTAAAGCAGGTAATTTGGATTCAATTTGATTTTCTTGTAAAAGAACTTTCTTAGCGTAATGTTTCGTGTAGAATTCAAGTTTTCTTTCTAGAATACAGTGTAAATTTCCAATGTAAATGTTAAATTTTACAGACCATAATGCTTCATTCTTTATTGCCATCTTCTATGAATTTTTAGGCTTTTTTCTCTGCCGTTGTGCCAAACGCGTACAAAGTCGTATTTACTCAAGATGATGATTCCTTGTCTGAATTCCGGGAAACGAACACGAATGCGAACGAGATATTGGAATTGAAGAAAGGACTTCCGGTGGAGTATCAAGAAGAGGACTTGGAGGATTTCGACAATTATACATTGGAACGCTCCGCTATCTGAGTTAGATGTGCATTGTTACTTAATTATTTTCGTTGCATGAGTTTATTGTGTTTTGCATAAAACTTCTTTTATCACGTAAAAAATTTCCTGCTTGTACGACTATTAATTTAAAGAGTTTTTATGAGTGCACCCATAAGGGGAGTTATGAAAAACTCTTATTGTTGTTTTTTAACTGCTTTTGGTCACTTTTGTTTAAGAAAGTGGTGCAAATTGATTCAACAAAACTGCATTACAAATCACACATTCTGAATTGCAGCGAAATGTTTATATTTTCATCGGAAATTAAAAATTTATTTTCTCACTAATAGAGAAATGTTTTATTTATCATTTACAGTAAGTTACCTAGTAAATACAATGAATACAATGAGAAGGGTGTTACGAAAGAATGATTAAAAGACTTGATTGGACTAACCGTTTCGTCTCTGAATTCTAGACGGTTAGAAATAAGATAATACTTTGTTAGTCGAGACTCATCAGTAGACCCTAACATAGATGCAAATGCAACACATTCTTAAGGGGTATGAAACGTATGATTGCCTAACAAAATGAGAAAATGAGGAGATTGCAAAATGTAAGTCACTACAACTTTGGATTAGAGTCTAATGCAAAGTTTTCGTGGCATGACATTTGAAATTTGAAAAGTAAAAACCTGTGACTCCACAAGATTTTTGATAATATAGTGAATCATTTTATTAGGTGTTGCAAACATTCATATAGGTTTTGAGATTTTCTTTGTATAGCATAAACATTTGTCTTTGAAAATTTCGCCCCGAATCTATGAAGACCTGTCCGTAGACGCGAATTACGGACTAAACGTGGTCTTCATATTTAGCGTCGAAATGAAAATATTATGAAATATTTTTCAGGGCGATCATTTTCTATGACTTGCGAATGATATTTTGAAATTGTAAAAATTTTTAGATAAAGTCGTGTCTAGGGATAGTTGGTGTTCCCAGCACCAAAAATTCCTTAACACGTACTTATAATAATTTCGAGAAAAGTTTTTTTCCAAAAACGATCATTCTGTTCATATAACTTAAAACGTCAAACCTGTTAAGCTACAGGAGGTTGTTTTTCATAGATGATATGTTAGTCACGTATGACGAAGCTAAGGTAATAGAGCGTGTCCTCGAGAGAATTACTCTTAATTACCAGATGTCTGTGAAAGACGGTTGCCATTTTTAGGCAACAAATATGTAAATGAAACCCGATTACTGCATAATGCAATAGAAATGGATACGCAGCGTCTCAGAACCAAAGTTGTTAAGGGTTGAGTCACACATAAACGGCAGTTTTTCGATGTGTCTAGCCAGAATCGTGCTGCCAAGCTGCTGTGTTCTGAGCGAGTAGACAGTGGTCGTGTGAGACTAGTTCCCCCTGCAGTCTGCTCGCTCACATGGGTGCGTTAAGACAGTAGAGTCAGTAAGACACAGGAAAAGCGATGCACTGAAATTGTGTTAGATTCTCATTCTCTGCCTACACCGATGCACACATAAACAAGTCCGCTCACTAATTTAGTTTCATTTCATTTGCGTACGCATCAAATTAGGACCTGCTTTTCTAACACTGGACAGAAAAATACAGGGCAGAAGTTGGCTGCAGAGAAGGACAGAGAAAACAGTCCTGGCCGAAAATATTTCAAATCCACTTACTTATTTAATTTGCGTACGCATCAAACTCAACTTTTACGTACTGACTGCACAGAAAAGTACAGAGAAGAAGTTGGCCGCAGGGAAGAAGAGCGAAAAACAGTACTCGAATCCAGAAAAATTGTCTACATATTTCCATAATAAATTTGTTCGAATTGTAATATGACTTTTTGTAATCTTTTGTACAAGTGTTTTTTCTTAAATTTTATTTTGAAAAATTTTCCTTTGTTTCATAAAACTCATATTTTATGAAAACTTATTTAATTCAAATTTATAATTTTTCGATACTTTAATCTTCCTTCTTCAGTAGAACCAAAAACATGGTTCTTCGGATGCCTCACACACCGGCACCATATAAACTAAAGCTAAATCATAAATTCAGTTAGCCTAATTTCGGTGCCGGAGGCACCTCATCAAGCTAGTTCAAGACAAGGAGGGAGAACCTTGGCTTCGCCGCGGAACACGCCCCAGATCCGGGATTTTTCGGATTTCCGGAAGCCTTATCTCCGGGTACTCGCAAATCTTGTCGGTGAGACCGGTATCAATCGATTCCTCTCACCGGGAGGAAGCGATTGACATATCACACGCCCAGATCCGAGCACCGACGCGAAAGTTATCTTTTTGGCCATCTGGGGGTAAAGGCGGTCGTTTACCCCCTTTTGGTGTGTGCAAAAAAAATTTCACAAACTAAACCTACCCTAAAACGGGGATATCCGCCATTTTTTGGGTTCTATCGTGCAAAAAAATTTTGGGGGCTCGTGACACGGACATTGCGGTTTAGGTAAGAGTGGATGACCTGATAAAAGACTTTCGACTCTAACCCACATTAGCATTACTGAGGGATATAACTATTTTAAACAGAATAAAGCTCACATATTTCAAAATTTATTAGAGATCCAAGTAAATCAAGTCAACAATGTAACAAGTAACACGTTTTCTGTCCCGCAGGGAAAAGTAGTATATATTCAGAACGAAAATTAAATTGAATAAATTCTGATGTTGCAACGATAGTTCTCCCAGCGAAACGAAATTCGTATTTGATTCAGTTCATTCGAAATAACGTATAAAGCGTCAGAGCCTTGCGAATCAACTTCTTGATCAATCAAATTTGGGCCCAAATGCGCTGGCAGTTCTCGATTAACATTCCAGAATGTGCAAATCATTGGAATAGCGCTTTCGACAAATGGAATTTTGAGGAATTTCTAAAAAACGCTCTATTATACAACAACGCGTCAATGTTGCATCGATTCTCCTTTCGATGTTCTGAAACGGGAATGGATGCTGAAACCGCGTTAATTCAAAGGGGTGCTAACTCTACAACCCATGACAGTATATGGCAGAATAGTTATGAACGAAGTGAAATTGAAAACTTTCAAACAATTCCAATCCACACTAGTGGCTCAAGTACAGGAAATACGGTATATCAAAGCTAGCAAAGCTAATAGAATAAAAAATTTTGGCCAAAAACGTACCTAAAGACGTAAAAACCGGAAAATTACCTCTATCAAACCGTTGAGGAATGCCATCGGATCGATCGCATAGATTTCCATTTTCTCACTTGCGCATTGTTTAGCCCCGGTTGGATCGAGCAAAAAATTGGCTAATTCAGCGAAGCAACCAGTCCAGAAAACACGAATTGTGTTCGCGCGCACATTTTGTACTAGCCACTTCAGAGGGTCAGCTGTAATGTAATATGCAGCACCACAGTCAAATTTCACAAAAATGCATTCATGTTTGGACCAGAATAAAAATTTTTCATTTTTCCATTTTCCGAAATATTCCCATTTTGCTCCATTCCAAATTCATTATTGACGGCGGAAAATGGGGAAAAAAACATTTACTTTTAAAAACAAAAAATGAACAAAAAATGGGAAAAAATTTTTTAAACCAAAAAGGGTTTCAAAAAAATTTTTTTAACATAACCCCAAAAAATTTTTAACCCAAAATAAAAGGGAAAAATGCCCCCCAAAATTTTTTGACAAATTTGACTATTTTTTAAAAATTTTTTGAAAATTATCGGTAAAAAAACCCAATTCGGTATCCGGAAACCGTTTCCGGGTTTTCAATTTTCTGGGAAAATTTTCGGTTTCCGAACCCCCAATTAAAAATCGGTATTTTTGGTAAAACGGTTTGGCCGATCTCTAGTATATATAAAACACTAAGCTAGCGTCAAAACGTGAGAGCGAATAAACAAAGGTTAAAATGAATATGCATACCTGCACCATATCTTACTCCTTCCAGCGAGAAAAATTTACAACGAATATATCGAGGTTCATCATCAATACTTTCATTGCATTTTAGAGAATCGACATAGTTCTGGTTGACGCCAAACATTGTGACTTCCTGAATGTAACGAATCAAATTTACAAATCGTTCAGAAAAAAATTAAAATCTTGGGCCTTCGGCCCTCGACGATTGTTCGGGAGTAAGCCACCTTGAGACTATTTCAGACCTTCGGCACTCCTGGTGCAAAGGGGGTAACTGGGAAAGACGGACAGGCACTACTGAAATACTAGGGGGAGAATATTCTAGCTAGCTTTCTTCCCCTAAGTAACCTCACTAAATTTTTAAGTTGTTGTGCATAGCTCACCTTTATGTACGACGTTGGATGATAGATGAGATTGAGAAATTGAGCTAAATAGGCCCACGAATTTCGGTTTGATACCGGATTGAATTGAATACAATACCGGCTTCTTGCTTATTCTTCCGCGGAACCATGGAAAATTCATATCTTTTCCGGAAAGCGAAATTTCGACTTGCGCAGATCCAAGGATACATAGGTTTACATTACTTTTGTATTCACA